>LBNU01007260.1:11609-65669 GCA_014162995.1 Artemisia annua
AAGACATGTGTTGACATGGTCTCTATTTCCTATGGAACTTATGACGTTGGCCCTAAGAATTTCCTCCCATTTCCTAAATTGAGGTTTAAGCTCATTAAGCTCCATACCAAAGGGATCCTTGTTCACATCTTTTCCCGAACGATTCTTCCTAGTGGTGGAGGTCCTAACAAAGAGATGTTCTCGAATGACTTCCTTGTCAACAAGAGGGTGATGATATGGAGCAAAACGCTCAATAGAATCTAGGCTTGAAAGGGGCCACTTATCCGTGTAAAGACACGTACCTCTACAAGGAACTCCAAGCATTGTTTCAAAGTCTCCTAATCGGATGTGGTGAGGTGTTTGATTGGTTGAGAAGTCCAAAAATATCTCACCATCGTCGTCTAGATCAAGAGTTAAGCTTGCATAGAATTCTAAGATGAACCTAGGACAAATTGGCTCATTGATGTCAAGGAGACAATCAAAGTTGATTGCGGCGAAGTTTTGCCTAATGGATGTACCTTCTAGAAAGGTTGGATCAATGGTTCTACCTTCATGAACGTATCGTTTTTCTAAAGCCTTAAAGGTTTCTACTTGTTGTGGAGTTAGGCCTTTGGTTCTATGGTGTTTGGGTAGGTATTTGAGGGTTTCCTTATGATCGGAGTGGTTTGCGGGAGCCATAACGATTCCTAGAAAACAAAAAGTTGCATGTCAATGACTTTTAACAATGTAGATGATCTAATGCGTTCCTATATGCAAACAATGAGGAGACATGGTTATCTTGACTCATTTTGATGTTTAAATCGTTTTGTAATGCAAGTTTTGTTATAAAACAAAAGATAACCCAAACGCTTTTGGCTTTTTAGGAAGCTCAATAAGCTGGCTTGTAGGATCCAAGCTTGTTTTGTCCTTATCAGCTTATTTGATCACCTTATTTTGGCCTGCAAATAGCCTTTATGGACTGTTGGTTAAGCAGTTTTTTATTTTGTTTGTTTCTGCTTATTGTAGCTTATCAGTGAGCTTCTTTGTGTGTTTTTGTTCATTTCTAGTTTACTTCATTAAGTTTTAGCTTATTGTGCCTTAACTTTTAGCTTATAGCTTCTTTGTTAGCTTTTTCAAAACCAAAAATCAATTTTGAGCTTATTTTACCAACTGTAAGTATAAATAAGCTCATACAGGGGCTTATTGGTGATTTACAAAAAAAAAAAGTTATTTTTATAAAAGTTGGTTAATATTGTTGTTAGAGTGTTTGTGTAAAAAGGAAAACCAAAAATAAAATAAAAATAGAAAAAGGGAGTTTGTGGGATTCGAACTTGTGACCTCTTGGATACCACAGACAAAACCAAACCAACCTCAAGCACCATCTGCCCTATAGGTTACTTAGTGTTTTAGTTTTCCAATTTTTTATTTATAGTAATAAGTACCTATTTTGCTTATTTTTCCTTACTTAGCTTATTTTTCTACTTATTTATAAGCACATAGGACTTTTTATATTTTTCTTAGCTTACTGTCACCTTAAGTATTTTTAAAAAAAATTTCATAATTTTTACTGTTCATCTAGTATTTTTAATAAATTAAATTAGTTTAATTAGTTATTAATTAGTAATTAATTAATAATAATAAATAAAAAGTCAAAAAAATAATTTTCTTTTTTCTAAAATTTTCTTTTATCATTAAGATCTTAGAAAAGTCATTTTTACACCCATAGGATTAGCGTTGCTTAAATTTCACTTTTTATTTGGCGCGTTTACGTTATTTTTAATTTAAACGCGCGTTTTTAAATTTAAATACGTTTTACGGTTATTTGCTTTCACGTTATTGTTAATGGAGCTTGTTTAAGTTATTTTCATTCATATTTTCTTAGTATAATCACCCAATCTCTTACATCGTTAACCATTCAAATTCACTCGATCACAAAACGTTTACAAATACAATTTCACACCTCGCTGGGACATAACGACCTGGGAAAACACTGTGCTCACGGGAGATTGCGCAGAAATGGTTTGACCAACTTGACCACATTCGTGGTTGACTTGCGTTGACTGCCTTTGCGCGCATCACGTTCTATGCTTACTACCGAGGAGATGCGGTTGAAGTCGCGTGCCCAAGCCTCTTCTATTGATGGGTCGTCATCTTCTCCAATGGCTTTGGTGACTAAGTCTGGTTCGTCCACCAATCGTCGTCCTACTACTTCGGCTTCATTGGGTAAGATTAACAAACCATGCTTTAACTTTGCTTCCGGTTATTGTCGATTTGGAGACGCTTGTAAGTACTTACATGAGGGGGCAGTGACTCGGGGTTCGGCCAATGGTTCACTTCGGTCTAACAGTTCCACTTCACCCTTGAACTCGAATTTACCACAAGAAGAATTGTTAACTTTGCTTCGAAAACAACAACAAGATTTAGCACACCTTGATTTAAGTGGTAATATTAATACCTCACTGTCTGGTCATTTGCATGGGAATACAAATAATGTAATTGGTCCTTTACCTAGTAATACATCCACTGGTGGGTTAAAAATGGTTTTTCATGCTACTCCTGTTCAACAACAGCCACGTATAGGCATTATGTACTATAACACCCCCATTTTAAGAACGCAGCGGAAAGGGACATGGGGTGCTATACATCAATCACATTGTACAAATATAGTAAACAACACCAAAACAAAGTTGTTTTTATTGAAAGTTTATACTTCACATTCGATAATTATCAAAGTTAACAAGGTCCCAAAAGTTTTTAGCATAGCTAAAAGATACATAAGTTTTTAGATGTTCAAAACATTATCGAATGCAATTTTAAATTAAACATGGGCCATCATATTGATATCCATCTCTTGCGCCGCCCATCCAAGCTGAAAGTCACTTACGGACCTGAGATAAAACATGCTAAAAAGTCAACATAAAGTTGAGTGAATTCATAGAGTTTAATAAGTAATCAGTTGAATACAAGATTTCAAGTTTAAAAATACGATGAGCTACGTTGTTATACGCCCATAATTAAGTTGACATGTAATGCATATACAAGTCAAGAAATTTGCTTATAGTATTGAGATTATGAAACCGAACCTTAACATAGATATTGTGCCCCGAGAAGGTAAAAATTGCCATTTACCCCATTTCTCAATATTATATGTCCGTAACCCGAACAGGCTTGTTAAGCCAAATATGCATATTTATAATACTAGCGTTTACTAACTCAAGTAATTAACGGTTCATGATAGGGACTTAATTGGCAAGAAGCATTCAATATCTATAATCATATAATCGGGTCCAGCATACCAAAAACTACTTGTATTCAATTTGTAAAAAATAGCATGTATCCCCCTCGCAAGGTTTATAAAACATTTAAGTAAGTAAAGGCGAGGCTATAAACTCACCTTAAGTAGTGGAGTGAAAGAGCACGAATAAAGATAACCGAAGAACCGAAGCGAAACTAGAAATGACCTATAACAAGAAACGTGTCTAAGAGTATGCTAATTGAATAAGAGAGTGGATGCACATTATTATACTTGATTCATACAGACAAGGGATATACTAAGGGTTTTCACAAGTCATATGTTCATGGTTCCCAAAAATAGCAAGTTCCCGAGTTGTCTTACCCAACACATTTTCTTAGTTTTACTAGTGGCTGAAAACTTTCCCCGTCTTGTAAAAATCACTACTTGCAAACCGTAAGTCAACTTTTTAAGTTCTTTATATCCCTAGTTTCCCCTAAGTCCCTAGTGTACTGTAAAAATAAGTTTACTCAAAAATTTGCAGGTCTAGCCACTTTTTATAAATTTTCTTTACAGACCTATCCTAAAGAAAAGTATGACTGAATTTTATGGCTTACCGTATCGGCCGCCATTTGAAATCTACAGGTCCTATAAAGGTGAGGCCAATTGGAGGTGATAGCTCTGTTTGTCTAGTACAGGTAGCATATTTGGTTTTCAAAAAGTTATAGAATAAAACTTGATTTTTGCCCCGAATGCCAACAACATACAGAATCTGACCCTTGTTACCATAAAATTCATAGTTTAATCATCCTAACACTTCTAATGGTGAGCCTTTTTGACACATGATCCTGAGACACACACCTAGGTCTTTATAATTTTTACTCATTTTATAAAGCCACGTTGCATTCTAAAAACATTCAATAATCACAGCCTATAATTTCAGCAATCACAAATCAACTCTAACCTAAACATAACTTATCCCAAACACAATCACCCTTAACCTATGGTCCTAATGAATCAAGTATAACATGCTTATCATAAAGAAGGTTTACCTACTGAGGTAAAACCCATATTTAATTGAATAACAAAAATCATTTGCATGTGTGAAAATCAAGAGGAGATGATGAGATTTACTTACAAGAAGTGAAAAATCACTAATAACCTTTCTAGGGCTTGGATAGAAACGACCCAATTGACACCAAAGATAATGAAACCCCTCTCTTCTAGGCTTCAAAATGAGTTTGAGGGCTGAAGAGATGACTCTTTAATATACTTGAAGAAGACTTCAAGAAAACTTCAATAAAACACCAAGAAACTTCAAGAAAACCTTCTAAACATCGATTCAAATCGCCATCTTCTTCAAGGAACTTCAAGGGAATGTTATGTAGATTATTTTTGTGAAGAAAAATCACAGAGATGAAGTTGTTGTGATGGTGATTCGTGGCAGCAACAATGGAGGAGAAGGAGATGGATGGTTTATCAAAATTTGGTGAGATTTGATGATGGTTTGAGTGGAATAAACCATGAGCAAGACTAGGCCTTCAGGATCTTTAATCCAAGATCAATATATTAGTAAATGAATTGATGAAATATGTACATTTTTTCTGTGTTGGGTCGTTCAAGAGAGCAAAGGGAGAAAGAAAATGGTAAAAAAGGTGATAAGAACAAGGTTGTGAAGGTTTAATAGTTTTATATCAAGTTATGAGTGGAAATACACTTGTTAACAAGATGTATGAGGTGATGACACTACAAGGATACTTGTCCTTGTGGTTGATTCGTTTGGTTGGTGTAGGGGTGAGTGGGTGAGTCGTTTTTGTCTAAATCTTGAGTTATAATGTGTATTTTGATCCCGGTAATTGCAAACGTAAAGTTTTAAAGACGCGTAACGTTAAATCGGGTAAAGTAAAAATACAAAACTTATAAAAATGTTAAAACTTATTAACATAACCCATTTTAAGTATTTTAGATGAGTGGTGAGTTCATCGAAGGGCTTAAACATCGTTAAAACTGAAAGCGTGAGTTGAAAACGCGTTTGGTGACACCGGTTCTTGATAAAAGTGACGTAAACTATAAAAATGAGACGACAAGTATAAAAATCACTTGTAAACATTAAAATAGGTTAAAATGCATAAAATATGTAAAATTATCATAGTCTAGGGTTTGTTCACGTTGTTAAAACCATAAAACGTAAATTTAAATCGCGTAAAACGTAAAAAGTTCAAGGTTTACGTAAAAATGGAAAAAGTGAATTATGAATTTTAAAAGAGGATTGTAAGGAACCGAAAATACATAAAAAGTGTAGACTTGGCGTAGCCAAGTATTGGTTGAATTAACTTGAATGTGACACGATGTACGCGGATAACTTCCGACGAAGTTAATTATAAAAAAAAGAATAGTTAAATAATAAAAATATTATAATTAGTGACATGAAATTTACGAAATGTCACAGTACGTACCCCTTAAGAGAGCTCCGTCCCGGAGCTTAACTCGCTTTATCTCCTGACGGTTCACTCGCGAAAAGATGAGAATACTCGTAAGGAATGAAGTCTAGAATAACTAACGACACGGTTCGATTCTCGTCATCTAGAAATACGGTGCAGATTAAGGTTGACTATACGCGATAAAGATAGAGTAAAAATTTGTTTAGTTGTTGTGCTCGATTGTATGAATACCGCTGAATTGTTATACTCGCATAAAATTTTTGTGATTCTCGGAAATCAAGTAGAAGATCAATTAGACATAACCCATATATAACTATCCCAGTATTTGAAAAGTCTAAGTCGAACATAGGTAGTCAGACTATGTTCCACTGTCCCTAGGTTAAATATAGGTGACTAGACTATATTTAACCGAGGTTCGATAAAATTTTCAAATACTTAATTTAGTTATCTTATATACAAAGAGTGATATAAGTTTGTACATACGTAAGAATCAATCATAAGTAAGTAGTATGAGTATGTAACACAAGCGAATAAGGAAAATGCACGCAGAAAAGGAAGTTTTAAGCAGTTTAAAATCAGTCCATATCGGGCCAGAATCACGGACCTTTAACAATGACGGATTCAAAAGAGAACTTGATGAATGTAGAGAAAGTTACTGAACTTCAACTTTTGTAGATGATGAATTAGTTTATAAGAATTATAGGAAAATTACGGACAATAAAACAATAACAAAATAGTTAATGAGGTAATAATAAATTAATGTTTTAAGATAATAAGAGAGGGGATCATCAAAAGGAATAAGTATGTATAACAGTTTAGTAGTTTTGGTGAAATAGATACATAATTGGGAGAAGTAGTGGAGACTGAGTATATAAAGGGTAAGAATCGGTAAAACATTTATAAAGATAAGTAGTCGAGAGTAAACCAAGTACATATAAATAGTCTTTATATACATAGTATCAATAGTGATGCTTCGAAAAGTAAGCAGAAATGCTCAGAAAACATGAGTTCACGGTGAGTAAGACAACCAATAGAAATTGATAAACCGTGACATGTTTCGCTATCATATGAAAAGATATAACATACAGTGCTGAGAGAGTTTAGAGACAATTGTAATCGCAAACAATGTCTGATAAATAAGAGAGACGATTGTAATCGCATACAATGTCTGAGAAATAAGAGAGACCATTGTAATCACATACAATGTCTAAGAAATAAGAGAGACCATTGTAATCACTTACAATGTCTAAGAAATAAGAGAGACCATTGTAATCACATACAATGTCTGAGAAATAAGAGAGACAATTGTAATCACATACAATTTCCAAGAAATAAGAGAGACCATTGTAATTGCATACAATGTCTGAAAAAATACCATCGTATAACTCACAATGTTTAGAAGAGTTTAGTATACACATGGAGAAACTCCGTATATAAAAAGAATGGTGATGTTTCAGGAACAAGCAGGATAGTGAAAAATATCTTAAGTACATTTAGTAATATTTACTTATACATATACGTATAGCAAGGGCACACTCGAAGATGTGTATAAATTTCCGGATGGAAATTCATAATGCTCATTAATAGCATAAAATACACCAAGTTTAGTGCACAAAAGGTTACATATATAAGAAGTGATATTTTCGTGGATTATTGGACGAGTTAAGAAATAATTATAGTGATTATTGGACGAGTTAAGAAAACGCGTTTGGTGACACCGGTTCTTGATAAAAGTGACGTAACTATAAAAATGAGACGACAAGTATAAAAATCACTTGTAAACATTAAAATAGGTTAAAATGCATAAAATATGTAAAATTATCATAGTTTAGGGTTTGTTCACGTTGTTAAAACCATAAAACGTAAATTTAAATCGCGTAAAACGTAAAAGGTTCAAGGTTTACGTAAAAATGGAAAAAGTGAATTATGACTTTTAAAAGAGGATTGTAAGGAACCGAAAATACATAAAAAGTGTAGACTTGGCGTAGCCAAGTATTGGTTGAATTAACTTGAACGTGACACGATGTACGCGGATAACTTCTGACGAAGTTAATTATAAAAAAAAGAATAGTTAAATAATAAAAATATTATAATTAGTGACATGAAATTTACGAAATGTCACATGTACCTGTGGAAAACTAGAAGGGGGGTTGAATAGTTTACCGCTTTTTACGTTAATTATCTTTTGAAAACTATCCGTTTTAATCAAAGATATACTTGATGTTTTACTTTAAGATGTGAATTGAAACACTTTGACTAACTCAAAGACAATATGTAAACTAAACACAATATGTAAAACATGCAAGTAAAGAGATAGAACGATCAAACCACAACACGATTGTTTATCGTGGTTCGGCTACAAGGACCTCACTTGTCCTTGCCCTACGTCCACGCCCCGAGTATCCAACTCGAGAGTTTCAAGCACTATCAACAAACTCCTTCTCGGTGGAGAAACCTTTACAATCGTCGCTTACACTTTATCCGGTACAAAGCTAGATACCGAGTTCTAGTTCGAGGTAGAACCAACCTAACGTCGCCTAATTCCTTTTTCCGACACAAGGCTAGATGTCGAGTTCTTTACCAAGGGTACAACCACTCCCGATAGTTCTTTTACAAGGGTACAACAACTCCCGACACACTATGTATTTTGAGGCCTAAAATACTAACCGATCACTTGATACACAATACACATGAAGTATAAACTACCTAAGCTTATACATGACCAAGCTAACAAGACTTGCAACTTTGTGTTGAAACTTGTAGCTTCTTGAATGAATTGTGATCTCCTTGGCTACATAAGAGATTCACACAAGTTAGTAGATTCTGAGATCTATGAGAGAAAATATGTGAAATATGTTTCTAAGTGATAAAGAGCAAAATGCTACAAATGGTTTGGTATTTATAGCAAAACTTCCAACAGCTCTGGCGGACCCGGCGGAACCCTCACAAGGGTTCCGCCCGTGTACTCACAAGGTTCCGCCAGATCTGATGAATGAAAGGTTTGCCATAAGTTCCAAACCAACCTAAGTCACATCAACTTATTACATGTCATAACAATGGCTTGAGTAATAAAGCATATGGATAGTCAAACACACAACATACCATAATTATGATGTGACTAGAACATATTAAACACATGATGTGACAAAACACTTTTAAGGCATGTAAGACACTTTACTTCCATACCAAACAATGTCACATCAATACTAAGTGCTAGCCAAACATACACAAAGCTTATGATGTGTCAAACACACAATCTTACCTTAATTGCATAATGACAATCCTATCATAACTTATGAAGTGACAATAGCTAGTTATAAGCATGATGTGACAAGACTAACTAGAGACATGTTAGATTGACATTTATGTTTCAAGCTAAGTAATGTCATATCAAGTAAATGCTAACATGTAATACTTCCAAAGTGTGTAAGCAAGTATCATGGCAAGTTAGACACATATGAATGCATGATGTGACATCTCTAATTAAAGAGGTAAGTCACATCAACTTATTACTAGACCACATGCATTGGATCACATTTGGAATACTTCCAAAATGTGTAAGGACTTCATGACAAGTTAAACACATAACCTATTCATGAATGCATGACATGATGTTTCCATTAAAGATATAAAACCATGTTTATATTTAAATAGAAATGCAAAGTCTAGTTATGTAAGACTTAGAAACTAAAGTGATGTTTTATTACAATCTAAAGTTTGCACTTTGTTATTAACAAAACATAGCAAAGATCGTTAAAATATAAATAACGTTTTTAGGCGATATTTGTATTAACAGTACCCACCTGGTTTCGGTCCACAGTCCACTATGGGCACTATTGTTAACCAATCGGGCCCATTAGTCCAACAGGATCCTACGGCCCAGACCACTTTACCTCAACAGCTTAGTACCGGACAGACTACTTCGGGTCCGCTTTCTTCGGCCTCGACTCCTGAGGGACAAGCCACCGAATTACCAGCTGCCTTTCATGCTATGACCATTCAAGATCCATCTCCGGGCAACTAGAATATGGATACAGGTGCGTCCTCCCATCTTAATGATGATGTCAATTGTTTAAATGATGTTTTTAATTTTTGTATTTATCCATCTGTTCCAGTTGGTGACGGGCATTCTATTCTCGTTGTCAACTCTGGCCATAGCATTTTGCCTACTCCTACTCGTCCCTTTCATTTAAATAATGTCTTAATTACTCCTAATATTGTCAAAAATTTGATCTCTGTTCTTCAGTTTGTTCGTGATAATTATTGTACAGTTGAATTTGACCCTTTTGGTTTTTCTGTTAAGGAGTTTCAAACGCGTCGGGTGCTGCTCCGCTATGATAGTAATGGAGATCTTTACCCAGTCACTCAGCCTTCCACCTTTCCACATGCTTTTCTAGTGAGTCAGTATACGTGGTATCAGCGTCTTGGACATCCAGGAAGTGAAGTGCTACGCCGTGTCCTTTCAAGTAGTTCTATTTCGTGTAATAAAGAGAAGTCTCCCGTTCTTTGTCATGCTTGTCAGCTTGGCAAACACGTGAAACTTCCGTTTGTTGGTTCTAATAGTTTGGTTCAGTCGTCATTTGATATTGTAAACTCGGACTTGTGGACTTCCCCAATTCCGAGTCTTTCTGGTTTCAAATACTATGTTTTATTTTTGGATCATTATTCTCAGTTTGTTTGGGTTTATCCTTTAGTTAATAAATCTGATGTTTTGTCCAAATTTACTTTGTTTCGTACTCAATTTAAGTGTGAAATAAAGTCTTTTCAGTGTGACCATGGTGGTGAATTTGACAACCAAGCTTTTCATAAGCTATTTTCTACTAATGGGATTCAATTTCGTTTTTCTTGCACTCGTACATCTCAACAAAACGGTAAATCTGAAAGGATGATTAGAACTATCAATAACCTTATCCGTACCTCATTATTTCAGGCTCATCTCCCTCCCAATTATTAGGTCGAGGTTCTTAATATGGCTATTTATTTGTTAAATATTTTACCCTCACGTGCCATTAACAATGAAGTCCCATTTACTCGCCTTTTTGGATTAACCCCCAACTATACCCTCTTACGTACTTTTGGGTGTCTTTGTTATCCACACCTCGATAACAATACAATTATCCTTTCAAGCGCTCGGGTGACACCTTCTCTTTTCCTAGGTCCACCAATCACCGTGGTTATCGTTGTTTAGATTTGAACACCAATACAATTATCCTTTCACGTCATGTTACCTTTGATGAAACTGTTTTCCCGTTTGCCACAAAGACATCCACTGTCACTCCCACTGCCAGTTCCTCTTATGAATTCTTGGATGACTCATCTAATGTCATTTCTAATATTCTAAGATTGTCTCCCAGCACTTCACCCAATGTTTAACCTACTTCTTCAAACGTTCCTACATCTCCTGAGCCTGTTGAGCCTCTTAGACCACCTACTGCACCAACTGCCCCAACCTTACCACCTACATCATCCTCACAACCGACTCCTGTTTCTTTTTCCTATAATACACCAACTCCACCTGGTCCCCTGCCCGCTGTTTCGATTCACCCCATGGTCACACGTTCTCGTGTCGGGACTACTCGTCCCAATCCTCATTATGCTAGTCTTGTGTCTACGATTTCTCCATGACCTAGGTCTTATAATGATGTGTTTCATGATCCCAATTGGCAAAATGCTATGTGTGATGAGCATGGTGCACTTATTAAAAACAAAACTTTGATTCTTGTACCAAAACCCCAGGATGCGAATATTATTCGCAGTATGTGGTTGTTTCGCCACAAGTATTTAGTAGATGACACTCTTAGTCGTTACAAGGCTTGCCTTGTTGCGAATGGTAGCAATCAGATAGAAGGCGTTGATGTTGATGATACGTTTAGTCCAGTTGTTAAACCAGGCACTATTCGAACAGTTCTTAGTATGGCTATTTCTCGACATTGGCCAGTTCATCAGCTAGATGTCAAGAATGATTTTTTACATGGGGATTTGGCTGACACAGTTTATATGTATCAGCCGCCAGGGTTTCGTGATCATGTTCATCCTGATTCTGTCTGTTTATTGCAGCGATCTCTGTATGGTCTTAAGCAAGCACCTCGGGCGTGGTTTCAATGGTTTGCTACTTATATTACTATTGTTGGGTTTCATCCTAGACGTTGTAACTCCTCTTTATTCATTTACAGACAGGGTGATGATACTGCATTTTTGTTACTATATGTGGATGATTTGTGCTCACTGCTTCATCTGATAGTTTATTACAACGGATTATTGCTTCTTTACATAAGGAGTTCTCTATGACTGATTTGGGTGCTCTTAATTATTTTTTGGGTGTTTCAGTTACGCGTGACTCTTCTGGGATGTTTTTGTCATAGCGTAAGTATGCTATGGAGATTTTGGAGCGTGCACATATGGTTGGTTGTAATCCTTCTCGGACTCCTGCTGACACTGAGTCTAAATTGGGTGATGAGGGTGATCCGGTTTCTGATCCCAAGTTATATCAGAGTCTTGCTGGTTCTCTACAGTATCTTACTTTTACTAGGCCTGATATCTCTTATGCAGTACAGCAGGTTTGTCTTTTTATGCATGATCCTCGTGAGCCTCATTTCTCAGCTCTTAAGAGGATTTGAGATATGTTCGGGGCACTTTAGACTATGGGTTACAATTGTTTTCATCCTCTACTTCCTCTTTGGTTGCTTATTCGGATGCTGATTGGGCTGGTTGCGCTACTACTAGGCGCTCGACTTCTGGCTATTGTGTTTTCCTTGGCAACAATCTCCTCTCCTTGTCCTTTAAGCGTCAACCAACGCTTTCTCGTTCTAGTGCAGAGGCAGAATATCGTGGTGTTGCTAATGCTGTTGCTGAGACCTGTTGGTTATGGAACCTGCTACGTGAGCTGCATACGCCTTTGTCTTCCGCTACGCTTGTCTATTGTGATAATGTTAGTGTCGTATACTTAACTTCTAATCCGGTTTAGCATCAACGTACGAAGCATATATATAGATTGATATTCATTTTGTACGGGATTTAGTTGCTGCTGGTCAAGTTAGAGTGCTTCATGTACCGTCGCGTTATCAGTATGCAAATATTTTTACCAAAGGCTTACCATCTGCTTTGTTTGAGGAGTTTCGTACCAGTTTGAGTGTTCGATGTCCTCCCGCTCCAACTGCGGGGGTGTGTTATCGTATGTATTTAGAGTCCATCTATATTTGTATGGGCTAAGGCCCAAGGTCTAGAATAGTCTTTGTATTGGTATTTATATACCGGTTTATGATTAATGATCAATCACGATTCACATATGTAACACCCCCAATTTCGTGATATGCATCGGAATTCAAACTGGGTGTTACTTCATGGCGCAACAGTTATAACAATAGAAAGCGAACTCTAATTGAGTCGTTTTAAAAGATTTATCATTCGAATTATAAAAATATCAGAGTTTACAAAAAGAGTTCCCAGATGGTTCCATGTTTACAAATTACATTAAATGAGTTTTCGAATGATAATAAAATTTATAGCCCTCTTGAATATCCGTGCTCCTCCGTGCCAACCTCAATCATTATGGACCTGAGATAAACATGCTAAAGTGTCAATACAAAGGTTGGTGAGTTCATTGAGTTTGTGGAAATAGTTGTGGAAATCTTGTAAAATTATCGTGACAAGTATAGGTAAATACTAAGTATAGTTCTTAAAACTTTCGAGTGTATGACTATTGTACTAAATACAATATCACATTAGTGTTTCTGCTACTCGTAATTTGGACCAAGTTCTGTTTGTCTCGTAGTTGGACCAAGTTCTGGTTGTTTCGTTAGCTTGCTCTAACTGAGTCGACTTAATGGTTGCATTAATCCCAATAGATCTAACCATAGTATTCATACTCACTATGCATAGCGCTTAATGGTTCTTGATATAGAAACTCTAAGTATGGCAATAATGTTATTTAGCATAAATAAACATTTAGTTCAGATACAATACATAGTTAGCAAATAATCAAAATAGAAATTAAAAGTAGTTGAGCATGTATCTCCAACAAAGAGTTTATAAAACAAGTATAAAAACGGGGCTATGACTCACCGTGAGTTATGTAGTGAGTAGTGAAAATAGTAGTCGAGTCGCGAAAGTCTCTACGAGCAACCTAGAATATGATATCGTGTCTTAGATTCTAAAACAGCGAAGTGCATATATAAACATGCCTTATATGGTTATTACCTTAATTATGCTTGGATGTTTAACATTAGTAAGAAAAATGGTCAAGTATTAATATTCGTCACGTTACGGGTTTCTAGTTATTTTAGTATTCCTAACTTAATTTATACGTCATGTGTAAACCGTAAATGATCACGACTCGGTTTTTACGTCCTCGGAAAGGTAATTAAATGTACTAAATAGATTAGTGGGTCCCACTTCCCCAGAAATTATTTAACTAGTGTCAAATTACTAATTTACCCTTTTATATACATGCTGTTGATTACAGCAACTTACAGTCTCGCGGAAATGGCCATAAGTAGGTCTATACGACTCCTTTTTAGGCCCGGTTTTCGGCCACGTTTAAGTTAGGATGTTAGCCAAAACTTTTATGTTTTTACCAACAGTTAGTTATTTGCAATTGCTATGAGTTTTGGCCGTTTAGAATCTGTTACTCAGTTTTTGACATGTTTTACCGTTTTGGCTCTAGTTTACTCATACGGATGAGTTACGGGGTGAGCCAAGCGGTAAAATAACCACAAGACAAAGATATAAATCCCTATATTATTACTTAAGTTTCTCAGTTCATGAATTTTACCCAGGAATTACGTTTTTATCCTCCTATCCAGTTTCTGTTTTGCAAACATAGTCCTTACGATGTTTCTAGTGTTCTAGTCCGATTTACCAAGCATAATCAAGTATAATAAGCATATAGAACATATTAAATATATGAAATACTAATATTTACAGGAATCAAAGGTAAATATAGGAGTTTGCGTACAATCCTTATGATGAAATTAACTAGAACCATGAACTAGGATCACTAAATCATATACCCTTTCAACCAAAGTCCCTAGCTTCCCATCTTTTATCCATCTTGCTAACCTTCGCTAGGCTTGATCTAACCTTGTAAGAATCTTGTAACTTCAGCCCCTTAAACCCTTGTGTAGCTCCTAATACAACCATAGAATCACAAAACAAACTTAAGATTCATGTAGGGATTACTAAGGCCTTGAACTTTGTTGTGTTTCTTGTAGGTTGAAGATTAAAGATGAATTATGTTGGTGATTGTGTACGATCAGTTATGGAGAGGATAAAAGGAAGATGAATATGTGTTTTTGATGAAATAAGATTATAAGTGAAGACTTTAAGAGTTGGTGTAAGACTTTGCTTAGTTATAACACTTGTAAACTTAGGTGCTAAGTTAAAAGGACACATGTACAAGTCTTAGTGAATAAGTAAACCCTATGTGTCATATGTTTCATCATGATTTCGACCAAGGGCTGAATTGAAGTGATAATATCAATTCTTGATATTATCTTGTGTTTACGGAGTGTCGTTTGGTCCCGTTAATCGCTAACTGTAAGTCGTAAAGTCACAAAACTTAAAACCGGGTATCTTAAAAATATGAAACTTGTAGAAATGATTAAACTTATCAATATACTTATTATAATATTATAAGAATGAGTGATAAGTTTAATGGGTCGTGAAAACGTTGTTAACGCTGGAAACATAGGTTTTAAACGCGTAAATCGCGTAAAATGTAAATTCGGAAAATGTAAAATTTCAAAATTCTTGAGAAAGTCACGGAAGGTGAAAAACTTATATTTCTATTGATTGTAATGTTGTGTGGACATATCGGGATGTCTAAATGATGTTTAAACCTTAAAGTAATTCTCGGACACGGTTTCGTGATTTTTGCAGAAATGATCCGACGAGTGTCAAATTCTCGGATTATCATTAAAGTAGTTTATCTTACAAGAATGTGAATAGTAAAAGTGAATAGTAAAAATGAATAGTAAAAGTAAATACCAATCCAAAAATGCGAATTGTTACAGTACCTACCCCTTAATGGGAACTTCGTCCCGAAGTTCTGTGTGCGTTATATGTTGGAGTGGTGTCGATGAAGAGGTGTGGTTACTTATGAGAACTAAAGTCTGGAATTACAAGTGTTGTAGTTTGATTTGTCTCGGAATGCGGTGTATCAATAGAAATTGATAAAATAGTTGAATATCAATAGAGGTTGATATAATATTCGAATATCAATGGAAATTGATATAGCAGTTGAATATTAATAGAAATTGATATAGTAGTTGAATGGAAATTGATATAGTAGTCAAGTATCAATAGCAATTGATATAGTAGTCGAATAACAATAGCAATTGACATAGGAATCAAATAATGGAAACTGATATAGCTGTCAAATATCAATAGAAATCGATATAATAGTCGAATATCAATAGTAATCGATATAGTAGTCCAATATCAATAGAAATCGACATAGTAGTTGTATATCAATAGTAATCGATATAGTAGTCGAATATCAATAGAAATCGATATAGTAATCGAATATCAATAGTAATCGATATAGTAGTCGAATAGCAATAGAAATCGATATAGTAGTCGAATATCAATAGAAATTGATATAGTAGTCGAACAACAATAGAAATTGAGATAGTAGTTGAGTATCAATGACAATTGATATGGTAGTCGAATAGAAATTGGTATAGTAGTCGAATATTAGTAGGAATCGTAATTGGATCTAGTTTATCGAATCGTGGGTTACTTTGTTATATACCCATAGTTGTCTCATCCCATTCTTGTAGATGTCGATATCGTAGTTTATCAAAATCTACCCGGTAGAGGGGCCACCAATCGTTTGTCTCATCCCATTCTTGTAGATATTGATATCGTAGTTTATCGAAAATCTACCCGGTAGGGGGCCACAAATCGTTTGTCTCATCCCATTCTTGTAGATATCGATATCGTAGTTTATCGAAATCCTACCCAGTGGGGAGCCACCAATCGTGTTGTGTCATTCAGACACTCGTTCTCAACCTATTCTCGTAGATGTCGATGTTGTAGTTTATCGAAGATCTACTTGGTAGGGGCCACCAATCGTGTTGTGTCATTCAGACACTCGTTCTCAACCCATTCTTGTAGATGTCGATATCGTAGTTTATCGAAGATCTACCTGGTAGGGGGGCCACCAATTGTTCTGGTTAACTTTTAACCTCGTACAAATAGAAATTGGCATAATAGTAGCATCGTTCTGGTTAACCTTTAACCTCGTACCAATAGAAATTGGCATAATTGTTGCAATCATAGCCTAGTAGGTAATCTGTAGTTATACCTAGTGTTCTCCAATAATTGTTGGGTTTGATTTCATACTTATGTTATTTCGGATACAAATAAGCCCACTTATTTATAATTCTTTATTTACATAGAGAGGTGTCCCAAACAATGTAAATAAAGGAAATAAACTTATGGTTCGGTGATTTATAATTTCTTTATTTAAATGAAAGGGCGTCCCAATCCATTCAAATAAGGACATTATAAGTCATCCTACTTAAGAATTCCCGACACAACATTCATACTTAGCCTGTGAGTTACAAGGTAGTGTATTACGAGATGATACTGGTGTTCCAAAAGTACGAAATGAATATTCGTACTCTTCTTCGGATATGGAGATTAAGATAATCGGGGGAAATTAACATAGTGTTCAAAATAGTTGGTGAGTACACGGTTAACGTACATAGGATGAGAATCATATCAATCCTCCTATTACAAGTCCCGCCCATACAAGACTTGTAATACTTAGATTCATATATAATTCCATATAACAAAACTGTGACAGGTTTCAATATCATATGAAATGATATTTAAGGCGATGAAATAGTCATAGAGACCATTGTATAACTTACAATTTCTGGAAAATAGGAGAGATGATTGTGCAACTCACAATGTCTGGGAAGTAAATTAGACCGTTGTGTAACTCACAATGTCTAAGAAATGATAGAGAGATGATTGTGTAATTTCAAAATGTTTTGAGAAATAAATGAGTCTACTGTTTCATTTACAGTGTCTGGGGGATGTAATTGAGACCACTGTAGGACTTACAGTGTCTAAGAATGTAATAGAGACCACTATAGGACTTATAGTGTCTGGGGATGTAATAGACTACTGTAGGACTTACAGTGTCTGAGGATGTAATAGAGACCATTGTATAAATTACAATGTCTAGGAAATAGGAAAGACCATTGTAATCAGTTACAAATATCTTGGAGGAAATTTGGTAATCATAAAATGCACGAGTAGATACATGATCGGGAAAATATGGCTGTGTCGTAATGCCTTAGAATAGGCATACACAACTATGTTTAATACATAGTTTATATAGAATGATCGAAAGTATGTCGAGTGTGTATATATCAATATACTAGTATGTTCGTGTAGCATAACATGCATAAAAAGTCACATAATCTTCTGGAGGTTGGAAGGCACGGAGAGCGAAAGGCTATAAATTATTTTTGTGGAAAATCAGTTACAGTTTAGGTCTCAATTAGACCCGTTTCTCTATAACTATAGCACTGATACCAATCTGTAACACCCCCAATTTCGTGATACGCAGCGGAATTCAAACTGGGTGTTACTTCATGGCGCAACAGTTATAACAATAGAAAGCGAACTCTAATTGAGTCGTTTTAAAAGATTTATCATTCGAATTATATAAATATCAGAGTTTACAAAAAGAGGTCCCAGATGGTTCCATGTTTACAAATTACATTAAATGAGTTTTCGAATGATAATAAAATTTATAGCCCTCTTGAATATCCATGCTCCTCCGTGCCAGCCTCAATCATTATGGACCTGAGATAAACATGCTAAAGTGTCAACACAAAGGTTGGTGAGTTCATAGAGTTTGTGGAAATAGTTGTGGAAATCTTGTAAAATTATCGTGACAAGTATAGGTAAATACTAAATATAGTTCTTAAAACTTTCGAGTATATGACTATTGTACTAAATACAATATCACATTAGTGTTTCTGCTACTCGTAATTTGGACCAAGTGCTGTTTGTCTCGTAGTTGGACCAAGTCCTGGTTGTTTCGTTTGCTTGCTCTAACTGAGTCGACTTAATGGTTGCATTAATCCCAATAGATCTAACCATAGTATTCGTACTCACTATGAATAGTGCTTAATGGTTCTTGATATAGAAACTCTAAGTTTGGCAATAATGTTATTTAACATAAATAAACATTTAGTTCAGATACAATACATAGTTAGCAAATAATCGAAATAGAAATTAAAAGTAGTTGAGCATGTATCTCCAACAAAGAGTTTATAAAACAAGTATAAAAACGGGGCTATGACTCACCGTGAGTTATGTAGTGAGTAGTGAAAATAGTAGTCGAGTCGCGAAAGTCTCTACGAGCAACCTAGAATATGATATCGTGTCTTAGATTCTAAAACAGCGAAGTGCATATATAAACATGCCTTATATGGTTATTACCTTAATTATGCTTGGATGTTTATCGTTTGTAAGTAAAACTGGTCAAGTATTAATATTCGTCACGTTACGGGTTTCTAGTTATTTTAGTATTCCTAACTTAATTTATACGTCATTTGTAAACCGTAAATGATCACGACTCGGTTTTTACGTCTTCGGAAAGGTAATTGAATGTAATAAATAGATTAGTGGGTCCCACTTCCCTAGAAATTATTTAACTAGTGTCAAATTACTAATTTACCCTTTTAAATACATGTTGTTGATTACAGCAACTTACAGTCTCGCGGAAATGGCCATAAGTAGGTCTATACGACTCCTTTTTATGCCCGGTTTTCGGCCACGTTTAAGTTAGGATGTTAGCCAAAACTTTTATGTTTTGACCAACAGTGGTTATTTGCAATTTCTATGAGTTTTGGCCGTTTAGAATCTGTTACTCAGTTTTTGACATGTTTTACCGTTTTGGCTCTAGTTTACTCATACGGATGAGTTACAGGGTGAGCCAAGCGGTAAAATAACCACAAGACAAAGATATAAATCCCTATATTATTACTTAAGCTTCTCAGTTCATGAATTTTACCCAGGAATTACGTTTTTATCCTCCTGTCCAGTTTCTGTTTTGCAAACATAGTCCTTACGATGTTTCTAGTGTTCTAGTCCGATTTACCAAGCATAATCAAGTATAATAAGCATATAGAACATATTAAATATATGAAATACTAATATTTACAGGAATCAAAGGTAAATATAGGAGTTTGCGTACAATCCTTATGATGAAATTAACTAGAACCATGAACTAGAATCACTAAATCCTATACCCTTTCAACCAAAGTCCCTAGCTTCCCATCTTTTATCCATCTTGCTAACCTTCGCTAGGCTTGATCTAACCTTGTAAGAATCTTGTAACTTCAGCCCCTTAAACCCTTGTGTAGATCCTAATACAACCATAGAATCACAAAACAAACTTAAGATTCATGTAGGGATTACTAAGGCCTTGAACTTTGTTGTGTTTCTTGTAGGTTGAAGATTAAAGATGAATTATGTTGGTGATTGTGTACGATCAGTTATGGAGAGGATAAAAGGAAGATGAATATGTGTTTTTGATGAAATAAGATGATAAGTGAAGACTTTAAGAGTTGGTGTAAGACTTTGCTTAGTTATAACACTTGTAAACTTAGGTGCTAAGTTAAAAGGACACATGTACAAGTCTTAGTGAATAAGTAAACCCTATGTGTCATATGTTTCATCATGATTTCGACCAAGGGCTGAATTGAAGTGATAATATCAATTCTTGATATTATCTTGTGTTTACGGAGTGTCGTTTGGTCCCGTTAATCGCTAACTGTAAGTCGTAAAGTCACAAAACTTAAAACCGGGTATCTTAAAAATATGAAACTTATAGAAATGATTAAACTTATCAATATACTTATTATAATATTATAAGAATGAGTGATAAGTTTAATGGGTCGTGAAAACGTTGTTAACGCTGGAAACATAGGTTTTAAACGCGTAAATCACGTAAAATGTAAATTCGGAAAATGTAAAATTTCAAAATTCTTGAGAAAGTCACGGAAGGTGAAAAACTTATATTTCTATTGATTGTAATGTTGTGTGGACATATCGGGATGTCTAAATGATGTTTAAACCTTAAAGTAATTCTCGGACACGGTTTCGTGATTTTTGCAGAAATGATCCGACGAGTGTCAAATTCTCGGATTATCATTAAAGTAGTTTATCTTACAAGAATGTGAAATAAAAATTTCTGAAATGGATAGTAAAAGTGAATAGTAAAAATGAATAGTAAAAGTGAATAGTAATCCGAAAATGCGAATTGTTACAACATAAAACCCTACCAATATTTGGTCTTTAAAATTTAGGGGTTAGGGTTTAGTTTAGGGGTTACGTTTTATGTGACCATTGTTTTCGTCTCAATATTTTGTAAATCAGTGACCACCAACCTTAGTCTCTAAGTTGAAAAAATAGTGACCACTAATAGTTGGTCTTTAAACTTAGTATACTTTCTTTTGGCACTGATCACCACTTTTAATCTCTAACTCAACAACTCAATGACCACTGCTTATGTGGTCAGTGGAATATTTGCCCACTGGTAGACTCGGGATTTAAGGATTACGTGACCACTGTTTATTGTCTCAATGTTTTATAAATTAGTGACCACCCACTTTGGTCTCTAATTTAGAAACCCAGCGACCACTAGTTTTTGTCTTTAAACTTAAGTTACCTTTTTTCGACAGTGACCACCACTTTTGGTCTCTAGTCTAACTCGGCAACTTAATACTTCACTAAAAATATTAGATTTGCGGTTTAGGGATTATGTGACCATTATTTGTCGTCACTAATACTTGTCATTTGTGACAACTTAGTGACCACATTTTGAAATCGTCACTAATCCTAATTCTGTGGCAATGACGAAAATGCAGTGACGATAAATATATTGATGACTAAACTATGATAATTAGAGACCAAAGCATGAGCGGTCACAAAATAATTGGTCACTGAAGACACTTTTTCTTGTAGTGACTGTTAGCACTTCTAATGGTATATATTGAAACAAAATAATTTAAATATACATATGTTACTATATAATCACATATTCTTCATAGATTCAATGAACCAATACTAGTCATATATTTTCATCAAAATTAATAAAAATCCAAATTTCACTATTTTTTTAAATAAAATATCTTGCAAACGGTAAATCGTTAAGCGACGAAAAATACACCATCGCGATGAGAATTTTTTTATCTTTGAGTAGACGGGCACTTCAATATACTTTTGACGATTTTTTTTTCGAGTTTTGTTTTGGTGTTTAAATTTGCGTCTAGAAAAATCACATGTGATTTGTATGTTAGGAATCTTGTGTGATTTGAAAATAGCAAATCACATGTGATTTCTCCATACGTAAATTTCAACACTTACAAAAAAAAATATAGAAAAAAAAAAGTTCCTCGAAAGTATATATAAGTGCCCCTCTATAGATAGATGATTTAATTCTCGTCGTGATGGTATGAGTTTTCGCCTAATGGTTAACGGTTTGCGAGATATTTAATTTTTTAGAAAATGGTGAAAGTTTATCCTTTTTGCTTTGATTAAAAAATTGATGGATATGATTTATTCATTGGATCTTTAGAGAATATTGGATCTGCATTGAACTATTCTCTGCTTGTAAATTAATGTAAATCGAATAAGTGAAATATTGCATAGTATCTTTTTTAGGAGTCTATAAATACTCGGTTGCCACACTTTTACCAACATAAGAAAGGAAAAAAGAAACAAAGGCAAAGGAGGATGTGGTTGGCCACAGTGTTAGGAGTGGTGCCGCTACTTGGTTGGCTGTTGTGGTGATGGAATGATATTTGGTATGGACTTGTGGCAAGATTTCGATCATATGGAGGCGGCATCAAACTGCTTCCTAGAGACATGGGTCTTCCTATCATTGGTGAAATGTTCACATTCCTTTGGTACTTCAAAGTCCTTTGTCGCCCTGATGATTATATAAATTCTAAGCGTCACACGTAATTATCTGTTGCTTTCACTTTTAGTATTGTTTTTCCTGATACTGTCTTTATTTTTACATGCCTTTTTGAACTGTAAGTTGGTCACTGATCATGTATTTGAATATAGGTATGGAGATGGGATAGGAATGTATAAAACATACTTATTTGGCAGACAATCAGTGATTGCATTTCCTCAACGGCTACCAAATATGTGTTTCGATCAGAAGAAAGTTTTCTCTTAGAATGGCCAAACGCTGAGATTGTTGGCAAGAGTTCACTAGTTGCAGTTCATGGAAAAACACATGCTAGGCTTAGAAGTTTTGTTTCTATTAACCAGCCTGATGCTCTTCGTCAGATTGCTCATCTTGTGCAACCAAGAATGGTCTCTGCCCTTCAATGTTGGGCAAAATTTGGCAAAATTAATTCCTGTGAAGAAATCAAGAAGGTTGTATTTGAAAACATTGGCATGCATTTTACTAGTTTTGAGCCTGGCCAACTCTTGATATTCTTGGCGAATACTTTATAGGATTGGTTAGTGGGGTTAGATCTTACCCATTGAATGTACGAGGAGTTGCTTATCATCATGCCCTACAGGTTTTATTCAAAGTCATAAACTTTTTGATCATATCATAACCTATTTCCTTGATAAATCTAAAGATGTGTGCATGTTAACACAATGTAAAAACATTATTTTGATAGTGCCAGAAAAAGCCCAATGCGATTTTCAAGGAAGAGTTGGATAAAAGGAAGAATAACATTGACTATGGAAGTACTCAACCTATGAAGACCTTATGGATGGTTTGATGAAGTTAAAGGACGAAAAGGGGAGCCATTTAAGTGATGAAGAAGTCCTTGATAATATTATAAGTGTTCTTTGTTGCTTTCAAAATAACAGAAGTATAGAAACGATGTATGATTTATTGAATTGTATTGATATGGAATGAATTTGTTTACAGAATTCTAATCTATTTATACTACATGAATCGGTGCAACAAAGAGGCATACCAATTCAGTAAACGTTGTAACCTATCTAAACGTTGTAACCTATTCTAAACGTTGTAACTTATTCTAAAATGGTTTATACCGTTATCCTAATGACCCAGCCCATACTAACTTCGGTTTATACCCAAACTTACAAATACAGAATATTTAAAATACACTAAACTACCCAAATCTTTTCTTCTATAACATTAAGGTCCAACATTCACCCCCTAATGTTATAGACTGCAATCGAGTCTTCTTTACTTGTCTTTACAGCAATGTTGGTTCAGTGTTCGTGTCATAGATGAGATGCGATTCTTTTTGCTTGTTGTATTTCCATTTCGTGCATTCTTTCGCAAAGTGTCCATGCTCGCCACATTCATAACATCTGAGCTTGCTTTTGTCTTTAGTTCCTTGACTCGTACTTGCTTTGAGTGCATTCGGATTATTCTTCCATTTCATGCTTTCCTTGCCTTCTTTGTTGAAATCTTTACCTCGCCATTTACCATAAGTTTTGTTATTTGAACTTGCCATGAGAAGCTTGTCTTGATCATTTGCCTCTAGTGTGTCTTGACTCTTGATTCGTTCTTCATAGGCTGTTAACCTTCCAA
This sequence comes from Artemisia annua, assembly GCA_014162995.1. Taxonomy (NCBI): domain Eukaryota; kingdom Viridiplantae; phylum Streptophyta; class Magnoliopsida; order Asterales; family Asteraceae; genus Artemisia; species Artemisia annua. Next base: position 35,806 of record LBNU01007260.1, read on the forward strand.
TCGCTTCTTCAAACGACATTTCGTCTAGGTCTTGATATTTGTTCTATAGTTGCCACGATCGGTAAAAACTTCTTTGGAACAGAGTTAAGTAGTTTCCTTACTAGCACCTTATCTTTCAGAGTTTCACCAAGTCCTTTAAACTTGGCCTTTATACTACTTAACTTTCCTCCATAGTCACTTACTTTTTCATTTGGTTTTATCCTTAGCGTCTCTAGTTCACTCCTCAAGGTTTGTAGTCGTGCCTTTTGAACAAGATCGACTCCCAAATGCTTGACTTTGATTGAGTCCCATACTTCCTTTGCAGTCGAGTATTGTGCAACTTGCATTAAAACATCTTGTGGCAGTGTTTGGAAGATTATTGCCTTTGATGTGTTTTTTTTCTTCTCATTTGTTGCTATTCCATCTTTCGCAAATATCGTTTCCCAAATGCCACATGCCTTCAATATTGTCTCCATCATCAATGCCCAAGTCGTGTAGTTTGTTTCAATCAAAATTGGACATTGTAGTGAAACATTTCCTAGTTCTCGAACTGATGTATTGTTCGATGTTTTATCATTATTGTCTCCTTCTACCATGCTTGCTTGCTTGCTTATAATCAGAACCGAGATGGTTTCTGATTTTCTTGCTTTTGTGTTTGATCGAAAAGATCAAAAGTTCTTGCTTTTGTTACTGGCCAACTTGCTAACCAGATTTTCTTGCTAAATGTTGACCAACTTGCTAATCAATATTTGTGTTTTCCAGGCCTACTTGCTATGAATCACAAAGGATTCGGTTTGACTTGCTATGAATCACAAAGGATTCAGTTTGACTTGCTATTCTTACTTACTTTATTTTATTTTTGAAAAAAACAAAATACACCACCCCACTCTTAAATATAAATTATAAAAATTAATTAAGAATAAAACTTATATATAAAAGGGTATGAAAAGTTTTGATAAAAAAACTTACGGGGTGTGTTTTTTTTCCGCTTATTCCCCCTTTTTGGTTCTTCTTTCTGAGTTGAGAGCTCCGATTAGGGTTCTTCCCCTTCAATCGATTGCTGGTATGATCAGAAAAGAAATCGTTCCTTACTTCTCCAATCGATGTTGCAGTTATTCTTCAATCGATGTTTTCTCGATTTGGGTAACCACAATCGGTGGTTTTTAATAAACCGGTTGTGTTTATCTTTCTCCGATTAAACTCCGGTTAAACCGGTTGTGTTTATCTTTCTTCTTTCCTTCTTACTTGATTGATTCCCGGAATTGTTCTCGCTCTGATACCAATTGTTGCTTTCAAAATAACAGAAGTATAGAAACGATATATGATTTATTGAATTGTATTGATATGGAATGAATTTGTTTACAGAATTCTAATCTATTTATACTACATGAATCGGTGCAACAAAGAGGCATACCGATTCAGTATACGTTGTAACCTATCTAAACGTTGTAACCTATTCTAAACGTTATAACTTATTCTAAAACGGTTTATACTGTTATCCTAATGACCCAGCCCAAACTAATTTCGGTTTATACCCAAACTTACAAATACAGAATATTTAAAATACACTAAACTACCCTAATCTTTTCTTCTATAACATTAAGGTCCAACATTATTTTTGCTGGCTATGAATCAACTACTCTTGCCACAATGTGGGGGTTTATCATCTAGCTAAGTACCCTAAGGTTCTACAAAAGCTTCGGGTACGTCTACACCTGGTGCTAGTTCTTATTCTTATTATTGTTGTCTAGTTTTAATGCCAATAGTAATATTTAATAGGACGAAAACATGTCTCTCAAAAAAAGCAAGAATGAACAATTTGTTACGAGCGATGAGATCTTGAAGATGAAATACTCCTTGAAAGTTGTAGATGAAACAATGGCTAATATCGCTGCATTTGTCTTTCGATTTGGGTAACCACAATCGGTGGTTTCAATCGATGTTTTCTCGATTTAGCAAGAAAAAAATGTCAACTATCAAGGTGCATGATGTTTTATTAGGCTTACTTGTTTCATGTTTTTCTTGCTAAAAAAATTGTTTATCATATAGGATTTACTATACCGAAAGGATGGAATGTAATGATATGGATTAGATATCTGCATACGGATCCTAAGAACTTCAATGATCCATTGTGTTTCAACCCTCATAGATGGGATGTAAGTCCCTAAATGATATTTTAATCCTTATCATAGAATCATTTTTGTGTTTTCTTCATGCTAAGAACGTTTGGCTATTTGTCTTTAGGTACCAATGGTTCCGGCGGATCCTAAGAACTTCAATGATCCATTGTGTTTCAACCCTGATAGATGGGATGTAAGTCCCTAAATGATATTTTAATCCTTATCATAGAATCATTTTTGTGTTTTCTTCATGCTAAGAACGTTTGGCTATTTGTCTTTAGGTACCAATGGTGCCTGGAACATACCAAGTGTTCGGTGGCGGATCAAGGATATGTGCAGGAAATATGCTCGCTCGTTTACAACTTGCTTTCTTTATCATTTGTCCACTGGATACAAGTATGTAGTCATTTAAAGTTTGTATCATTTTATATATAGACGAAAATATTTCTAGGGAATTTGAAATTTGTTATCAGTACTAATTGTTGGTTTTTTGCAATAAACTTCAGGTGGGAATTGGTGAATCCAGATGCAAAATTGATATATCTCTCACATCCTAAACCAGAAGACGGTATTGAAATTTCCATTGAAAAACTTTGAATTTTATTTAAGATCTACAACTGGTATAGGGCCGGGCGGACAACTCATATCTCTTAAAGCGTTGTAGGTCACAATTATGTTACATTTCCTACATAACTATCAGAATATAATGGAAACAAAATCCTGTTCGCTGTAATAATGATATAAAATTATTAGTATTTACCTGTACATTTGTATCACATTGTGTTAGTTTACATATATGTTGCAATTTCTGGCAAGAGGCTCATGCACATGCCTGGGCCTATGGAGCAGGAGCGTTGGCTTGGACCTCCTGGAGGAGTTTGAGGATTTCTTCTCGTTGTACGTTGAGTGCTTGAATCTTGGAATCAATCTTTTCAAGTTTCGCCTTAAGTTTAGTCGGGTCTTTTTTATCTTCAGGATTCTTTTCCTTCTTCTCTTTTTTCTCCTTTTTCTCCTTCTTCTTCTTGTCTTTAACCTTCTCCCCGTCTTTTTCTCCTTGACCACTCTCATTGTTTACATGTTTGGCAACGTCGTTTTCCTCTTTGTCTCCCATTTCTTAACTTGTTACAATGGATTTTTCGTAGCAGATTGTGCCTAAAAACAGAAGCATGTCAAGTTAACAAATAACAATAAGACAGGAAACATAAATTGAAGTCTATTTGCTAACCTGAAAATTTTAAAAGTTATATACTAAAGATCTCAAAGAGATTCTGGTGTATTTGGATAATTATGTGACCTTTTAAGCTTTTAAATCAATATCTGTTGTGACTATTTTTGGATTGACAAGACGAATTGATAACACAGGACAAAATCTATGGCCTTAAAAATGTGAAAACCCCACAAATGGTGCAGGACCAACTAAAGGACTCCTGGCCAACAATAATCTTTTATTGTTGGGGACAAACACCATACACATATAATATTTTTATTTCATATAATGAATGTAGTATCTTTTTTTGTATAAATGTCAGTTTGCTGATATCACAACAGTGTAAAAAAAAAAAAAAAAAAAAAAAAAAAAAAAAAAAAAAAAAGTTTGACGTGTTAAAGATGATATTTACCAATAATATCGGCAAGGGATTATTAGTGCCAAATTTGATAAGAGAAATGATAGAGGGGCCTAAACTTAGGCCTAAAACCAAGTGGCATCCTCCTGATGGGTTGTAAAATAAGTGAGTCCTTGTCTTTGTATTAATGAAAAAGTATCTTTGTAAATACAAGTAAAATGGTTTATATTTAAGTAGAGAGACCAAGCAACCATGATTGACAATACTCTAATCTTTTATATAATAAAAGAATTACATTATTTCGGAGTTTTTTTGACAGAACAATCTTATGAGAAAAAAAATTGGACCAATAGGAGAGCTTGATTTTGACACATAGGCAAAATCAAGCAATATAATTGGCCAATAAAAAGTCAAAATTGAGTTGATTTTGGTCAAACTTTAATAAATTTGGTGGATAATTTGATTAGGGAAAAAAATACATAAAAATATAGGTGTCAAATTTGTAAAAACAAAAACTTCACAAAAAAGGAGGTAATTAATAAAACTTTAGTGTTTGAATTTTAAATATAATATATAGAGTTAAGTGTAAATTATAAGTCTCCATATTTTTTAATAACTTTAGATAATACGCAAATAACCCCTTACACTTTATACCCCATATACTTTATAATACGAACTTTGTTTATCAATATTAACTTCACACTTTCATCTATTTAAATTACAAAATTTTGTAAATATACTAATTAGTTTTAATATACGTTAAATATTTTTAAATTAAATATTTGTTTTAAACTTTCATCTATTATTTTTTTTTTTTATTTTTTTTTTTTTTTTTACTATATATGTTAAACAAGGACTAATGTTAACCTTTGTTGTGCATGCAAGGGCCTTATACACACAAAAATGCTGAAAAGATTTACTCATCCCCAGAAAAATGGGTAGGTTGTTTGAATTGCCTATTACGTGGAATACATTTGGTTTAAAACAATTTCTTTAGTATGGGCTATGGGTCAAAGTCGACGAGATTTGGTCAACAAATATTCTTACATTGAATTTTATTTTGCGAAGACACTCTCAAAGATCCCTTAAGATTCTTTGAGTGCCTGATGCAGTGGCGTATCACACGCCATAGGGTTTTTTTGCCATATGACACCGCCAAACTGCACCTGAGGATGCGCCATTGCTGCACCGTTGGTCCCTTGGCCAGCCCTTTACTTTACAAAAATAATAAAAAATAAATAAATAAATAACACAAACATGAAAAACACGACATGAAATGTTAGATCAAACTATCTTACAAAAAAATATTTAACATTTATCATTTAAAACACTTATTTAAGTAATTATCTACCACATAAAATCAAAACAAATTAATGTATATATTTATATAGACTAGCAATAATCAATATTTATATAACAAATTTTTTTGTCATAACCCCGTGCGTGCGCGGGTATTATAACTAGTACTATACAAAAAATTTACATGAATCAACCAACCGAGAATGAACTGAGGGTTCGAATATAGGATCTCAGAAGACGAAGATCAATCATGTATTTCTGTTTTAAGTTTTAAAGTAACATATTTTGTTTTCTTAAATAGTTTAACTAGAGGGCTCTTCTTGTTGGACTTAAATGTTTTTGTGTTGGACTTAAGATTGGGCTGAAGGCAACTCCAAATTGGGCAGAGAGCAACTTTTATAAAAAGTCGAAAAGAAATTCATTTCTCTAATATTAAGTTCATGTATAAACCATGGACCGATATCCATCTTAATATCTTATCATTAGAATTTTACTAAAACAGGTAAATTAATGAGTTTTTCTTTATTCAGATTATCTAAGAAGATAAATATTTTGACTCATATGCATTTGGCCTAACAGGGATATCTTCACAATTGCTTTTGACCATTTTCCTTGATCACACGTACAGAAGTGGACCTATAGCCATGATAGGTGATGCCCGGGAAATAAATGATACGTAGTATATAAAATTATTTGGGACCTACTTCGGAAATAAATGAGGAACCACTTAAAGAAAACATTTTGAATAAGGGAAGAAGATGGGTTTATTTGCTTAGATAAAAGAGCTGACAAATTAAATAGACTAGTGGCCAATAATTTAAATGCAACTTGTATTGGTTATAGCATTTTGTTGATGATGCTAATAACCTGTTGAGAAGATATTAAAGATTTTACCCTTTTTACATTTTTACATAAATAAAAATAACCTTTAAGTTTGTACACAAGTGTCTTTTTGTTTGTTAGCCATGAACAATCCGCCTTCATCTCGGGTCATCAAATTCTTGATGGCCCACTTATGCCTAGCGAAATGATCGATTGGTATAAAAAACGGAAGAAAAAATTGTTGATCTTCAAAGTCGACCTTGAAAATGCATTTGATTCAGTTTGTTGGAAATACCTTGACTATGTGTTACAAACTTTCGGCTTCGGTTTAACATGAAGACTCTGGATTAAAGTCTGTTTAGAATCATCCAGGACGTTGATCTTGGTGAATGGAAGCCCTACCTCCGAATTTTCTGTTAAATGCGGCTTAAGGCAAGGGGATCCTCTCTCGTCTTTTTTGTTTATCCTTGTTATGGAAGGTCTCCATATTGCTTTATCTGAAGTAACTCGTACAGGTCTGATCCGAGGCATTAAAATTGGTTCATCCGACATTATTTTATCCCATATTTTTTATGCAGATGATGTCGTGATTACTACGGAATGGAGCTCTACCGATATGGACAATATCATTCGTGTTTTACAGGTTTTCTATTTAGCTTCAGGCCTCAAAATTAACATCCATAAATCTAATGTTTATGGGGTCGGTGTTTCAGAAGAAGATGTTAGTTCTATGGCGCATCATATCGGGTGTAATCCAGACTCCTTTCCTTTTTCTTATCTCGGGCTTCCCATCGGCTCTAACATGAACCTCACTATTAATTGGAAAATTCTTGTTGACCGCTTCCAATCGAGATTATCAAAATGGAAAGCTAACCTCCTTTCTATAGGTGGTCGCCTTACTTTGATCAAGTCCGTGCTTGGAAGCCTCGGAATTTACTACCTATCTATTTTTAAAGCCCCTGAATATGTTTTAAAGACTTTAGAGAATATTCGTGCTTCGTTCTTTTGGGGTGGTTCTCAAGGCTTGAGTAAGTTAGCTTGGGTAAAGTGGCCCATTGTTTTAGCCTCTCTCGACAAAGGTGGTTTAGGCATTGGAAGTTTAAAGTCGTTTAACCTTGCTCTTCTCCAAAAATGGCGATGGAGATTGTTCTCTAATCCTAATGCTCTTTGGGTTAAAGTTATCAAAGCATTTCATGGTTTTGAGGCTGGCTTTGATCTCACAGGTTGTAGTTCGAAGGGTATTTGGTCTAAGATTGTTGATTCCCTTAGATTTATAGTGGGATGTGGTTCTATTATTCGATTTTGGAAGGATTTATGGATAGGTAACTCTCCTTTATACCTTCGATGCAATAGATTGTTTCGTCTTGAACAAGACAAAGATTGCTTGATCATAGATCGTATTCACAACAACCATTGGACGTGGATTGGTCGAGATCCGTTCTTGGTACTCGCAATGAGGCATACCTCAATGACCTCATTAATGAGATTAGTCATCTTGAAATCACCCCCAATTCAGATACATGTTACTGGTCCATTGTAAAAGATGGTGTATTTTATATTGGTATCACGCGTAAACATATAGACAATCACCTTTTACCATCCTCAGCTACATCGACTTATTGGGACTTAACTCTCCCTCGTAAAGTGAACATCTTCTTGTGGTGGTTAAAGATTGATAGACTTCCGCATCGTCTAAACCTTTCTTCTCGTGGGATTGAAATTCCGGAGATATCATGTCCTTCTTGTAACGGGTATGTTGAATCCAGACTTCATATTTTCTTCGAATGTGTTATTGCTAGAAATATTTGGGGGCTTGTCCGAACATGGTGCGACAACTCTATTCCTTTGTTTACTTCTATGGATCATTGGATAGATTGGTTGAGCTCCCGGCACGTGTCTAAAGAGAAGATTCAACGTATGTACGTCATCATTGCTTCTTCTTTATGGTGGATTTGGCAGTATCGGAGTAATGTCACGTTTGATTCTCATTCTGTAAGGAAGAGTGATATTTTTGATAATATTTGTTTGTATTCTTTCTATTGGCTTAAGTTTATAGGTCACTTGTCTTGTTCTTGGACTGATTGGTTAAATCCCTCTTGTAAATCTAGCGCCTTGCTAGTTTTCTTGTTTCTATAAATTGCCGTTCAAAAAAAAAGTAGGGTGCTGCATCATTAATTCATTAATTGTATGATTTCATTACTTTTAAAATGATTTCGTATTGGTGTGTGTGTGTTTTTTTTTTTTTTTTTTTTTTTTTTTTTTTTTTTTTTTTTTTATGTGAATGTAAATCAGACTTTTTATTTGTTACTAAAATATACATAGTTTAATAATGACATTCGAATCGACACAATTTCACACTCTCGTTTTAATTACTCCGTATTTGTGTTAAATCGGACCGACTTGACAAGACCCGTTGACTAGTTGACTTGTTCACTTATTGATTTGTACTTTTGTAGTGTCGAAGTGAACAAACCATCTTAGATTGTCCGCCACTGCACACAAAATATATATCTAGTCAAGTTTTATCCCTAAACCTTCAAAAAGAGTCATATTATGATGCTTCACGACTAGTCTCTTGTTTGTTAGAATGTTACTTATCATTATCGTTATTTTGTCTCAAAAAATATTAACTTAAATATTTGAATGAAAACTCATCACGTGAGTTTCTACTTTAAATTGGTTTAGTAAACAAAAAGAACTATACGTAGTACTAAAATAATTAAACAACCAACCTTTAAAACTTACTTGTCATAATTCGGCAAACCACTTTGTCCCCTCATCTATACACAAAAGTAAACAAACCTATGGCCATTTCATATACCTTTTCTAAAAGTAAATCATTTCCTCGGTTAAAATTGAATTTGGCCTAGCTTGTTAAAATATATTGTTCTATTAATAGGTCTTGTAATCTTCACTATACATCACGAGTGATACTCTTGAACTATTTTTCATTTTGAAAAAAATCAGATATGGCACACAATTCATGTTTTTTGCACTTTTTGATCAATACAAACATGCAAGAATTGGACTGGTTCCTTGAACATGGAAAAATGATATTTATATTATGTACTTTAATAGAGATTTAAACTCATTACTTATTGAGCTCAACATATTTTCATCCCAAAACATTGAAAAACTGAAGCACCCAATGTGGGTCTAATTTACTCAAAAAAAGCAAAGCCTTATTGTGTATCTCAGTTAACTACATTAGCCTATCTGATAAACTTGGCAGCCTTCTAAAGAAATTTAGGCTAGCAGGTGGCATTGGTTCCCTGAACATCGGGTGTCGCAAAAAGTAAAACCCGAGAGCCACTGCTGCCATCTTCGGTGGTACCACGTACAGCACAATCGTGATCATAAGACAAACGCCAATGAACAATTTCGTTGCTCGTGGATCCCTCCAGCTAACTAAGGCTTGGATCCTTTCCCCTTGTGTTGCAAAATCACCCAATACAGTTTGGACCCGAGCAGCCAACATTCTTAACCGGTCATATCTGGCGCGAATTAGCTCAGGAGGCCTTGAACTTGGAAATGTGTCGAATTCCTCATCTAAATCCTCCGGGTCAACACTTTCTGCTTGAGATAAACGAATGTCCATACCTGCAGGTGTTTTGGGTCGGAATCTGTAATACCATATTCCAATCAAACACACGTATAAAAATGCAGTTGGGACTATCAAATCGGGGTACCAAACAAGTACCAAATATAATAAATGAACCAAAACCGTTGTAACCGGGTTTTTCCATCTCCTAATATTGTCTAACCATTTCGCTAACCCAACAGCCCACGCGAGTACACCCACAATCCGGAACCAATTTGCTTTACTCTTTCTCATACTCCAGTTATGTGAATCCGCATCTAACATATACCTAACCACTTCCGCACCTAGAGGGGGCTCTGACCTTGCAAGCCAAGCCGCCACCATTTTCGTGGCAGCCCCACGTAATGCCTCTTGTTGGGCCACTCCAAGTGGACGCAAATAATGCATTCGTGGAAGCAAAGGTTGCCCATAAATCGCACACGTGTCAGGTAGCATTGATGGACATGCGAACCTAACTGCCACCTCAATTTCCCCCATTTTCTTCAACCCGGTTCGGTGTAAAACTAATAATGGAAAAGAATTTGTGTATACCTTGTTACTCTCCAATGTAGATATTCGTATACGGACTTTACCTATTCGGAAGTCCGGTTTCTCTTCTGCCATGTCTGCAAACATACGCCAATTGTCAAACACACCAATAGTCAAAACCGTGCACGGGTCATAAACCTGCCACGTGTATTGCTCGTTCCACCGTGGATCAAAACTATCCGTAATAGTTCGAGTCCTCACCCATTTCTTCCCATACTTCGCGACACAATAAGGATCCGTCGACCCTTTACCTCCACCCCGTGATTTCATCGGGAGCAATCCACGAGCACCAAGAATCCCAAGCTCCAAAATCCCAATAGCCGGCTTCCACAACTGCTTCGCAGTCGGTCTAAAATCACTACACACGTGTGCAGCCTCATCGAGCACGTGATACCCACCTTCCAAACACATCCTCAAACGAATCCTACCACAGTAAGACCCCCCAGGACCACCTTCTAACGACACCCATCTCGCCGCCACAGGGCGCTCATCTACTCGTTGCTCTATCGCGGCCACAGGGATCAAAACATGTCCTAGCAACACCGGATCACTCCCAGTCCGATCTTCCAACAGCAAAATCAAACTATCTTCCAATGGCTCACCCGCAACAAACACGAGATCCTCGTGCCAGTAAAATGAAGCCGTATGGTTATTCATCACACCTCGCCTCGTCCTAACAGACTGAAATCCTAACTGCGCCTTTACTCGAACCTCAGGCGCAGTTAAAGGCGGCAAATTTGCCGCAATTTGGAGATCTTGAGCCTCCATAATAGTAACTCTAAGGTACCATAATTTTGGCGACTGATACACTTTAGATCTAGTATGGGACACATATGGCGCGTCTGAGCTCCACGACTCAGGAAACGCGTCATCTGCTTGTGTCCCAATCCAAACAGACAACTGAATATCACCCGAAACTCTACCAGCTGCATTAGGATCATCTCCGCCTTCTAGACGGTACCACTGGGGAGCTAGTGGACTATCGGGCGGATCACGTACAGGAACATCCGTTAAATCAAAACAAACCCCTCCAAGAAAATTCTCTGAATGCGCGTCCCAGATAGAAATCTCGAGCGTTGAGTCGTTTGCGGAATCTGGTTTGTTGTACGCTAGAGCGAAGACTTGGTGCCATTCGGGATTCGATGGAGGTTCTCCGGGCTTAGGAACACCTGGCTTTGATCTCACGGAGTTGCCTATTCTTACGTACGGACTTTCGTTAGGTGCTAGTCCGCGTGCTTTGACTATCCGGACAAACAGATATTGCATTGGTTCGACTAGATCGTAAGCTGGAATACGTTGGTCAGGTTCACCGGTTGAGGAGCGTCGAGTAGGTAGTACTCGAGGCGAGTAGTTTTCTTGCTCAGGACGTTTCATAACGCGAACTCGTCCTGTTTGCATTCTCCTTATTTCGGGAGGATAGTTCGTAGTGGGTGGAGGTGGACTCCCCGGATGATTTTGATAATGCGGAGGGTGATGTTCCATCTGTACCGTCATCGGGGGTGGTTGTTGAGGTGGCGGTTCTTCTGACATCATCATTTGTGGTTGATGTAAATTATCTATCACCTGTTCGGTTGGCGGTGGACCCTCTTGTTGTGGTTGCATTTGTTGTTGTTGTTGTTGTTGTTGTTGTTGTTGTTGTTGTTGTTGTTGTTGTTGTTCTATTCCGGATTGTTGTTGTTGGGAATTCTCGGGGTGTGATTCTTGATCTGCCATTTCGACGTCGTCATAGTAGTAGATTCTTAAGCCTATTTCACCTCTGATCCAACTAAAAACACTTTTTTTCTCGAGTTGGAAGTAGATTAGCCCCTCGTCCCCTTTTCGAGCAAATTGGCTTCCATATATTTTTACTCGTCCTAAGAAATGATTCTTTCGAGCACTCCCATTGCTCATTCGTTTGTCGTTGAACACTTCTATTTCCAACTCTTCGTATTCCATTGTGTTTGGATCGGATATGACGAAATCCAAACTTTCGTTCCATACCGGATTTAAGCTTCTTGAAATAGTAGATGTTCTTTTCTTCTGCCCGTCGAAATCTGCTACTACATAAGCACTTGAGCTCCCTAGTCCGTCTTTCGGAAGAAGGTCACGAGCTTCAACAACGTCTATAACTAGTTTTCGAACTGGCCGTGTTGGTGGTGGTGGCTGTGGTGGTGGTTGTTGCTGTGGTTGCTCTGGCGTCATGGTGTCATTGGTGGTGGAGATAATAGAAGTATAATAACTTTCTTGATCTTGTTTGGAAAAAAGAATTATCACCTCATTTTTTTAATTCTCCACTAGTGCTTTTCTTTTTGTTTTTCATTATCTTCATATTCTTTTAAGCAAAAAAATGATATCAAGTATCAACATATTGAAAACAAACAAATGCTTTTGACAATTTTATATGAAATGGCATGTGTCAAAGAGCATTATTTGTTTCCAATTTTGATTTAAAAAAATGAAACTTGAAAATGCTTTTATCTAGGAAGATTGAGGAAGAGAATGTTTTAGGTAGGGTATTTTTGTTGTAGTGGTTGCTGATTTAAGATTTGATTCCATTCTCTTTCAAGAAGTTTTCATTCTACTTTATAGTTTTAGTTTTTTATTTGTTTTCTTTTAAAAGGACTAATTTTCTATTAAACTTGTCATTTACACTTTAATTTCTGTTCATTCATGTCATAAAAGCAAAGATTCATAAAACAGAATTGCTATAAAAAGTTGTTTGGCCACTATAACTTTGTGTTTTCGCGAGCTTTTAGTCTAATAAGGAGGTTAATGAATGAAGTAGTGAAGAAGTTAAATGGAGAATTTGAATATGTTGCTTTTTTAGCCAAGCAAATGAATCCTTGTTGTGGACATAAGCATTAGATTCTTTGTCTCAATCAGCAACGTACTTTTTATTCATCATCAATCTGCATTCTCATTCACTCTAACTTCATTTTGCAGAAGAAAATATCACTGTTTTACACCACTAGTAACATGCTTCTAAGGCACATGATTCCACTCCTACCTTTTTCTTGTCAAAAAGCACCTTGAAAAGGTTATTTTGGGTATAGTTTTTAGAAGAAAGCATCCCCTTTTTTCAAACAACTTCCTTTGATCAAGGGGACCCTGTTCAATCTTCAAACTTACCATTAGCTGTCATTCATATTAGTCTGGCTCGTGTGCCCAAAATATTGAGCTCTTATTATTTGAGAAAAATTAGTTTTTGAGGTGGGAAATTGTCCTTTTCTCCCTTTTATGGGTTTACATTATTGCCCCCTTTTGATGACTTAATATTTAATGCACAGGCTGCAATATGGTAAAAAAATTTCTGAAAATGACAGCATGGCTCGATAGTTTAACATGCCCATGGATATTTAAAAAGTACTTTGTTCTCATGATTTATGAAGCCTTTCCATACAGCATCGCATCATTAAGATGCAGTTTGATTGAGCATGGCGTGGCATCTGATTCGTCTAGATAAGGTACTAAAAAAAAGAAAAAAGAATAGTATTGATGCTTGTGTTTTTCATTCTTGTAACATTGATTATGTGTAATTCATCTGTTGCTCTTGTTTTCACTTAATTTCAAGGTTAAATTTGAAGTCAAACACTTAGTATTGCCATAATAAACTGAAACATATATAATTTGTTATATTTGCAATTTGTGTACATATCTTTTATTCTCAAACTACAGTTTGATATAATGTATCATATACATGCATTTGTTGATCTTAATACCTCCATCAGTGTCCATCTGACTGAAACTTCTGAGATACCAACACCCCCAGCGAAAACGCAAAGATTGCTGTCATAACAATCTCTTTATTCTTTATTAGTTTCTCGATTGCAAGTCTCAGATATAAGTCAGCCGCTTTTCCCCAATCCTCATCAAATTCCATTCGGTGTTTATTTCTTTCAAGATCCTTTTCATCTTTGTTATCGCTTTCTTCTTCATTCTCATTTGCATATGATTTCTCCTCCTTATCATCGTCGCCATCATCATCTGATTTCTCTTCCTTATCATCGTCGCCATCATCATCTGATTTCTCCTCCTTATCATCGTCGCCATCATCATCTTCGCCATCATCAGACATAGCCGTCTTGCCACCATGAATACCATCATGTTTTGTCTCTTGGTGTTCATGTTCCACTTTCTTTGGGACAGAAATATACAAAATCTCTCCATCGAGCTTCCCACTGATCTTGTCTATATGTACATTGTTTGGCAACTCAAAACGTTGCTCAAATCGTTTGAATTTGTTCTCTCTCACTTGCCTTTCTCCGCTAACTACTATATGAGTCTGGTTATCGACTTGAAGCTTTAGCTCTTGCTTCTTGAAACCTGCATTACAATAATAAAAACCATGCATGAAGTATTTTATAGGATATATTGTTCAAATAATAATACAATTAACTTGTCATACCAGGAAGATCAACAAGGAGGTAATGACACGTTTGATCTTCCGTCCAAGCTGAAGGAGGCACAAACTCCTCAACTGATAAACTATTCAAGCTTTCTCTGTCACCAAAAGGTGATATTCGTGGGAGATTTGCCATTAATAATCAAGTTTGAGCAATTTACGTAGGTGATAGATGTATAATAATTAAACGGAATGGTATTGATTGATGTATAGTATGTTATATAATTGCTAAACGCCAACTTATATAGAACATGATCATAGCTAATGTTGTTTCTTTAAACTCAAGATATGGTAAGATATAGAAATTAAATAGCTTTTCTTGCAAACTTATCAATTTTTATTCCAAACTTTTGCCCACTGACATTGGTTTGTTATTGATTTAGTCTTACATCTCGATTTTTGTCTTCGCATTGTAAACTAAATTATGGCTAAACAAAGGGACATTGGTCAACTTGCTCTAGATTGTTAATGAGATCAACCAAAGAAAACGTCATTCCTTGCTTTCTTGGGATCAAAATCCCCATCTTTGAATGCTTTCACACTTGAAAGTGTTTTGTCTCTGATTCTATGGGCTTACATTTCATGGGTTGAAGCACAAGTTTAGCAAATCGAATTTTGATCTTATGGAAGGTTATTTTGTATGTTGCATCTAACCATAGTGGCAAAAGGTTTTGGTTCATATATCTCACAAACAGAAGAGCAAGAAAAATCAATACTATCATCAAAACGGTTGTAATAACCCTGCCTATTCTCATGCCAGCCACTTTGATAGTCCTTGACCCTTGTTCCCAANTCAAATAATAATACAATTAACTTGTCATACCAGGAAGATCAACAAGGAGGTAATGACACGTTTGATCTTCCGTCCAAGCTGAGGGAGGCACAAACTCCTCAACTGATAAACTATTCAAGCTTTCTCTGTCACCAAAAGGTGATATTCGTGGGAGATTTGCCATTGATAATCAAGTTTGAGCAATTTACGTAGGTGATAGATGTATAATAATTAAACGGAATGGTATTGATTGATGTATAGTATGTTATATAATTGCGAAAACGCCAACTTATATAGAACATGATCATAGCTGATCTTGTTTCTTTAAACTCAAGATATGGTAAGATAGAAATTAAATAGCTTTTCTTGCAAACTTATCAATTTTTATTCCAAACTTTTGCCCACTGACATTGGTTTGTTATTGATTTAGTCTTACATCTCGATTTTTGTCTTCACATTGTAAACTAAATTATGGCTAAACAAAGGGACATTGGTCAACTTGCTCTAGATTGTTAATGAGATCAACCAAAGAAAACGTCATTCCTTGCTTTCTTGGGATCAAAATCCCTATCTTTGAGTCCTTTCACACTTGAAAGTGTTTTGTCTCTGATCCTATTGGGCTTACATTTCATGGGTTGAAGCACAAGTTTAGCAAATCAAAATTTGATCTTATGGAAGGTTATTTTCTATGTTGCATCTAGCCATAGTGGCAATAGGTTTCTGCAACTACGTGACTCACTAAGAGGGTGTCGGTTTAACTTCCAACAGGAAGAATGGTACGTGTGTGTGTGTGAGTGTTTTCGTTCATATATCTAACAAACCGAAAAGCAAAACAAGCTGAAGCAAGAAAAATCAATACGTACTATCGTCATCAAAAGGGTTATACCTATCTCATGCCTGCCACAAGGATCTAAAACATATACCAGTTACAATAATGAATTTAATCAGTAATGTTATGTATGTTTTTTTCTTTAAAACGGTTAGTTGGTTGCTTCATATGATAAAACTTCTTGTGAGAATGATTATTGAAAGATACTGTTTATTTAAGAATAAATAAATAACCTACTTAAAATATAAGCCTTATTTAACAGACATAATTTTTATAAAAAAAATAATTTTTCATAAACTTTGAAAATCAAATGCTACTTCATGTAGCTTTTAAAAATAATACTATCTTTTTATAATCTCATGTTCTATCTTCATCTAGAGCTTTATTTTCAATTTTAGCAGTAATTACTTTTGTCAAACATATCATTGGCTTAATGATTGACCTAATGGTATGTGAGTGAGTGAGTGAGTGAGTCGCTAACTAACAAAGAGCTTGTGGGTTAAGTCTTTTTAGAGACATTTGTGACATAAGGCATTGAAAAATATTTCGTTAAGAGGAAAGAAAGAGAGAGAGATAGAATTCTTATAAGGAATGAGGTCAACAACTTTCAAATAGCCTATGCCTTATGGTCAAACAAGATGGAAAATAAGTATAGTATGAATTAAAATAAATATTTTAATTATTTAAAACATAAAGATAAACAATTATTTTAGGGATGATCACCATATAAAAATCGAGTTCTTCAAAACACCATACCGAAATGTGTTCATAAGGCCGAACCAAACAAAGCATATTGATCGGTTGTTCATAAAACCAAATCGAATCGATGACCGAATACGAGCACATCGTATTCATGTCCGACCCCCCTTCTCTATTGGCGAATCGACCCGAGCCCAAAGAAGGAAAAAAAGGAGAAAGTTGGACCTGTAAAAATCAAAGAAGGAATACTGAAAACTAGCTCTTGATGCCAGGTAAAATTCAAAGAAGGAATGCTGAAAACTATATTATCAGATTCAACTATAAAGCTACAATACAAAGACATTAAATAGAAAAGACAAACCTAAACCATAAGAGCCCAACCCACTTGAAGGCTGAGGATTCAAACCTTGAATTCTTAAGCCCAGTCCAGTTCAGGCCCATTAAATAACTTAATTCTACTGTCACACTCTAACCTCTCTGAGTGACCGGCGACATATAATAATCATTCCGACCGGTCAGGTAAACCTAATTCACAACATTTGTTGTTAATTTTGATATACATTTATTTGATGATTATGCTTTCTTAATATGATTTTTGTAGTTGTGTTATGCAGGTGTTTGTTTAACCTTATTTGTGGGCTTATGAGCTTATGTAATTTCGGCTTATTTTGAGACCTATGGGATTATATAAGCTCATAAGCCCACAAAAAGGCTTAAACAAACACACCCTATGTAAATTCGACTGATAAGATTATTTGATCCATATATCTAGTGGCTGCTTAAGTGTTTAGTAAACTTTAGTGATCGCCCGCTATGTGTTTGATGTAATGCCAATGTGAGTTGTGACCATTTTCTATATGGATATGTGTGCTATATAGGCTTGTTAAGTTTAATGTAAATGCAGAACTTGTAGATATAAATCACATTGCGTAGAACCTATGGTTGGAGCACTTGTGCTTGAGTCAATAGACCTAGGTTCAAGTCCCATCCTTGGCATTTGCTTCATATAGGTACCCACCTCCTCAAAACCTATGGGCACACCGGAGAGACTTTGTGGAATAAGAGCTCAGGGTCCGAGTCTTGGCTCGTGCTCACTCCAGTTGATGCCCCACTAGGCCAGGAGAGTTGCCGGAGCTATTCCTTGTGGGGTGGACAATGGCTGGTGCCAAAAGGCACCCGGGGTCAGGGTTTTCCCGCCAATCTACACCTTTTGTTGAATAAATCACATTGCGTAGAAAGCGAATTGGAACTTTAGGTGAAAACATGTGCATAGAAAACTGTATTATATTACGGAGTACAACTTAGGAGACTGTGTGTCAGTGTGATAGGGTTTAGTTTTAATTATTGGGGATTGAATTTTTGTGTGAAGTGCAGGCTTATTGCCGTCAGCAGTGAAAGAAACGAGTGTCAAGGATTTGCATGTTACAATCGGTTTCCAGGTTCTGCACTCGGTAGTTATGGAGACAACAAAGAAGAGCAAGGGTTTACTTATTGAAGGGTACCCAATTGAAGGGTTGTCGATAGCAGGGCACGAGACTTGTGTAATTCTTCCCTCTCTCAACTTGGCTTTTGACATTGGGAAGTGCCCACAACGAGCCATATCTCAACAATTTCTTTTCATCTCTCACGGTCACATGGATCACATTGTATAACCCTCTTTATCTCCCTCGTTATTATGTTTAAACGGTCCCAAATTGTCTTATGTCATGTTAATAATCTATTTTTTTTTCTAGGGAGGATTGCCTATGTATGTTGCAACGCGTGGTTTATACAGAATGTCTCCTCCAACAATTATTGTACCAAAAGTTATTATGGAAAGTGTCGAAAAGATCTTCGAAGCACACAGAGCAATGGACCAATCAGAGCTCAATCACACTTTGATCGGATTGGATGTTGGTAATGTCATTTGTCATTATTTTATCTATCCTATTGGACATCCTTTTTTAAATCAAGCTAACATATAGTTACATCTGTAGGGGAAGAATTCTACTTGAGAAAAGATTTGAAAGTAAAAGCGTTTAAGACGTATCACGTCATACCAAGTCAGGCTAGTTGTCTTTACTCATCACTGAACTATATCTTTATGCTAAAAAGAAATATAAACTATAAAAGTAGTGTGATGTTAAGTAGCTTCTTATATGCCTTGTAGCAGGGTTATGTAGTCTATTCTGTGAAACAAAAGCTTAAGCCCGAATATGTTGGTCTTAAAGGGGATGAAATCAAGAAGTTGAAGTTCTCAGGTGTGGAGGTTTGTCTTGCAAATTTTAGCTGTTGAAAATTATATTTATATAAATATATATGTTTCAAAATGCCAACTAACACAGGAGTTTTGTTTGTTGGCAGATAACAAACACGACAACATCACCTGAAGTAGCTTTTACCGGAGACACTACATCTGACTTTATTGTTGATGATGATAATACTGATGTATTGAAGGCAAAGATTCTCATCATGGAGGTAATTCATGGTAGCCCTTAATTAATTTTTCTCTCATTTTTAGTAATAAAATCGATAATTATATCCCTGATGCAGAGCACGTATGTGGAGGATACAATGACTGTGGAGAATGCAAGAGACTATGGACACACACATTTATCTGAGGTAAAATATCACCGTTTATGTAGATGATATATACTGATACAGTGTGTAGATGACAATTTGTGGTGTCCTGTTTTGGTGAATCAGATAATCAGTCATGCAAACAGATTCGAAAATAAAGCAATTCTATTGATCCACTTCTCAGCTCGGTATCAGTTGGATGTAAGATTTAGCATCCCTTGAGTCTTTATCCTATATGCTAGCACCTTCATCTGATTTTATCTAATATCTGTTTTACATTTATCAGGTCATAACAGAAGCTATTTCTGCATTGACTCCACCTTTGGCAGGCCGTGTTTTCGCACTAACAGAGGGCTTCTAGGATGGCGGTGATGTGTTTTTCATGTGTGTCATGTTCTCATGTAGTTTACGTTATTGTGTTTTACTTGATCTTTTCTACATTCATTTTTATGCTGGCAGGCTTTGGCTTTTTACATAGGAATTTTGTACTCAGTTTGGTTTTCTCAATGCAGTCATAGAATTTTCTATTTTCTGTGCGAATCACACTCCTGTTTATGCAATCAAACACAGCATCTTTTTCACCAAGTCCAGTAGATACTGATGCAGATTCTGATAAGAATATCAGTATGGATACTATGGCAATTGCTTTCGAACTTTGAAGCCAATTTGAAGGTGTCACGTTTAGGATGCCAGGAATTCACAAGCAGAAAACAAAACTGCGGTACCGTGAGTCCATAATGCATCTCAAAAACAGTTTGGTGTCATAATGTATAACAATATCACAGATTATAAACACAACTACATTACTATATCAGAGCATGAAATAAATGGTTTGCGATACAACTTCAGGCTATGGATTCACGTTTATAAAAAAGGTCAAGTAAAACTACTATCGAACCTTGATCATTCAACTAATATCACTAAAGTTTTACTTCTAAATCCAGAATACGTTCAACCAACATTAACTACGCCTATAATTTATTCGAATAGTCAAATTATTGTTTCTCATGCGAGTTTCAACGAAAATAATAATAATAATAATAATAATAATAATAATAATAATAATAATAATAATAATAATAATAATAATAATAATATATTTTTGTTATTATTATTTTTTTTTTTTGTGAAAAGGAGAAATTTTATATACTTCACAAAAAAGTACAAAGATCCATTGAATGTAAATGGATATGCCCCATTACATTCTTACTACAGGATCCCACAAATATGCTAACTCTAAACAATCATTCTATATCTCTATTCTACTAACATACTGAAATCAGAATACAAAACATAATACTACACTATTCACTCTTCATTATAATAATACTAATAATAAATAATAATAATAATAATAATAATAATAATAAATAATAATAATAATAATAATAATAATAATAATAATAATAATAATAATAATAATAATAATAATAATAATAATAATAATAATAAGGACAAAAAGACATGAAAAAAAAATTGTTGAAATTATATAGTATATCACAGTGTCCGTCTATAGAAAGATAATTAAATGATAGTCGCGATGGTGTAATTTTCTTCGCTTAACGATTTAACAATTTTTAATCACATGTGATTTCTCATGCAAGTTTCAAAAGAAACGAGAAAACATGAAAAAAAAAATTTGTTGAAAGTATCAAAGTGTCCGTCTGTGATGTAACTTTCTTCGCTTAATGATTAACATCATCGTGACTAGCATTTAATAATAACGAACATCATCGTGACTATTCGAATATCTAAAAATGTACTAAAATGAACATAACTTTTTCAACAATATTTTAAAAGTTTCACCTTTTTTTTTTGGGGAAACTAGACATTTATAGATTTCCAACCATATGAAACACATAAAATTTGTTTTAATTCATCAAAGTTGAATAAAACACATAAAATTACATGTGAGTTAGTCCTCTGTGCACTAGGATTAAGATTTTCTAAAATTGGTTTTATCCTCTTTGCATTAGGATTGAGATTTTCTAAAATTGGTTTTAAAATGATCTCACATTAACGAGTCATAAAAAAGTAAACTGATAAATGTTTTCTTTTAAATTAAAATTAAAGACGCACTTGTAATTTTTCCTCTCATAACGCACACCTAGCATGTTAAAATCACACAGCTATCATGTTAAAACCAATTTGAGAGTACCTTTATACTAGAAATTCTAAAAATTGTCACCTTTTGGGTTGGTGGTTCATAAAGTAGTCCAAAAAAAATGTTCTCAATTTTAGTCTTATGTGACCGCTAGACCGTGTGATTCCACTCAATCTTTGACAAGTGTCCCAAGGTGGATGGTTTTTACTGACTGAAGTGACACTTTATGCGACCACGATGCTTTTTGCTCGATCGATGTGATGTTTGATAAATCAGCTTTGTCTTTTTAGAAAGTGGGACCCATGATGGATGCTTTATGTTCGATCAACGGCACAAGTTTTGCTCGGCCGGCGGCTGTTGACGTTTTGTGTATGACCAAATTTTGACTTTTTCATTAAAAAAAAATGTGTTTTTTTTCTTTTCAGAAAAAGACAAAATTGGTCAAGCAAAGAAAAAACCACTCATCTACCTCAGGGACATTTGTCAAAAATTTGGTAAAGTCGCACGATCTAGCAGTCGCACTTGGTCACCCATTGGTCATGCACTTGGTTACTCACTACGCTCAGTCGATCATGGTTGTGGTCATGTCCAAGAATACATAACTCGGTCATATACTCAACCGAGTCTTTCTTTTTGTTGTGTGTGGGTGTATGTTTATTAAAATGTTTTTGTAAGGTTTATTTGTGTTTAAATGGTGTATGTTTTTTTATAGTAACCGTAATTGTCTTATTACACTACCTTAGTCATGAAAAACGTTGTGTTAAATTGACACTGTTGTGTTAAATTGACGCTTATGTAACAGTGATAATTGCGGTCATCCTCGGTCACCGGTAGCCTTCCAGATGTAAGAGTAGCACAAGAGTTTTTAACTTTTTATCTCGTTTAAAAATTACTCTAGTATTACCTAGCATGTGACTTCATTAGGAAGAGAAAAATAACTAATACTCCAATAATAAAGTTGTACGGTAATTGTTTACTAGTTGAAAAAGAAATGAAAGAAAAGCAGTAAGAGCATGTTTAATGGTAACGCAGGGGGTGCGTTAACCGGCCCTTAACGCGCGTTATCATCAAATTAACCACTGTCACCTCTTGCGTTAACATGGCGTTAACGTGCCACGTTAGTGGCTTAACTCCACGTTAAGGGGCTGCGTTTGTTAAAAAAAAAAAAAAAGAAAAAGAAAGAAAAAAAAAAGAAAAAAATCACTTCGCCCCCTCCAAACGTTCACAAACGGATAGTTTTTTAAAAAATTTACAATTTACCCCCTCTAACGTCTATTAACGGATAGTTGGGTAAAAAGAATTCCAAAACCTTTTTTCAACCAATATAAATACCCATTTACCACACTTCATTTTCCCACACTTTCACTACTCACTATCTTCTATCCTACAACTTCTAATATCCAAAAAAAAAATGTCTCAAGGCAACAACAACGATCCCAACTCGTTTACGAACCTCCTCGGTGGGTGGGGGTTACCCATACGCGGGTTCATCATCAAATCCGAATCCGAATCCGAATTGGGAGAATCCAAACCTATTCGGTATGTCTAGCCAAGAACTTTACCAACAACATCAAACTTTAAGATATTGGCAAGAATCCCAACAACAAAACATCTTAAACACCAATTTCCAAAATCTCCAATTCACTCAACAATCCCAACAATCCCAAACGGAAACTAACGAAGTTCTCGAAACACCTACGTCTCCTCAAAAAAAAACCAAAGGTCGTACTAAACGAAAGTCCAAAAAAAACAAAGAACCAATCGATGATGATGACGAAATCGAAGCAGGGGGCAACAAAGTGGAACATTGGCCGGCAAGTGAAGAAAAATTACTTGCAACGTGTTGGGTGGCCGCAAGTGAGGATGAACAAGTCGGTCGTTCCCAAGCCAAAGATACGTTTTGGCAGCGGGTTCAAAATGAGTTCAACAAAACAAATTATCATAAGCGCGGAAAAGATATGATACAGTCAAAGTGGAGAACGTTGAACCGTGATTGCGGAAAGTTCAACACATGTTTCAAACGTGCCGAACGCGATCAAAAAAGTGAGGAAAATGACATGGATATCCTCACACGGGCCAAAGAAATGTATCATAACGACAACAAAAACGCGCCGTTTAATAATGAGGAGGTTTGGGGTATTTTGCGTACTCATAAGAAATGGGACACACCGGACACGGTTGATTTAACCGGTGATGTCCCAAGCCAAGCAAACGAGGCGTTGTTTGGTCACGATGCACAACCAGTCACGCCCGATGGGAAAAAAGCGTGCTGCGAAGAAACAAAAGTCCGAGACAACGGCAAGCACTGGGGGCACGAGTAGGGGTGTAAACGAGTCGAGCTTTTAACGAGCTACTCGAGCTCGAGCTCGTTTAACTCGAGTCGAGCTTGATAATTTTCGAGCTCGAGTCGAGCTCAAACAAAATTTAGAGCTCGATTAATTTCACGAGCCGAGCTTTTAAAACTTATATTTAGCTCGGCTCGTTCGAAAGCTCGTTTAGTTAATCGAGCCGAACGAGCCAAACGAGCTAATCGAGCTAAATATGTAGTTTCAAAATATTTTAATTTTAAATTTTTAATTACTATAAGTATTAGGTTAAACTTAAAACCAAAACTAGCAAGATGTTAATCTTCAATCACATTAAAGATCTACACTTTAGTTTATATGTAAAATATACATACAAACTAGTAAGCTTGGGCTTTTATTTTTATAGACGCCACATTGCCTCCTTTTGTTTCACTCATCCAATGTGGGATGTGAAATGAAATCTTTTTTCTTTTCTTTTTTCATTCAAGCTTACAAGTATTACTTGGATTCTTAATATGTATGAATAAGTTAAATGTGATAAATAAATTGTTACTCATATATATTCATTGATCATATAATGGTTAATATTAGTTTTATGTTAGTTAAGTGTTTTATAAAGAAGTAACTAATATGTTTAATAAACTCTTTATCAAATATATAAATGATTTAAATCCAATCATAAATACCACTAAATAAGAATTATGAATCATTAGATGATTTCAACGAATCTCGCTCGTATGACTCACGTGATGTTGAGAGTTATATTGAGGTTTTTGTGATTATAAATACAACATATGTATGTATATTGTATATAAACGATCTCCTTCTATGATTTTCACGCTTAAGCACATAAAAGACACATACGATGAAATTCAGATATGTGTTATCACATGTGACACATATATATGATACTCAAATATGTATAGACAGATAGACACGTACGTATGAAGCCACATATGCATGGACACACACATATGAAATACATAAGTCCGACCAATATTTACATATAAAGACACATATTTGATATATATACATATGTTTAAACTCATTGTGAGGTTGCTAAAAATAGTTGGTTCATGGTTCTTAAATGATATAACATAAACAACGTTATCCATGGTTCTTAGACAATAGAACATAAACAACGTTATCATATTCGATCAATCTGATGATGAAACATGGAGATTGTTGTTGGTAATATTCTTGTAGAAACTCTTATTCTGATTTTAGTTATGAACTAACTAACTAGTTGAGATATTTATGACAATGGTTTTGTTGATTATAATCCATTACATGTGAATACAAACAAACACGCACATACATTCTTACATATGATACACACATACATTTACAAGAGACACATGAAGATACATAAATACACAATACACATACACATACGCATACACATAACTGACTTGGTTCACGACTCAAACAATTCATAATTTACTTGAGCTCATTAAATAATTTATGATCTTAACTCTAGCTCGAATAACAAAATTTCCTCGACCAATTTCATGAATCGAGCTTAAAAAATTATATACTTGGCTATACTCACTCGAAAACCATGTATATAAAAAGAGGTAAAACATATACTAGGGAATCATAGATGATACAAGTATATCAATTATATGTTTTTTATAAACCTTAATTAATCATTTATTTTATTCTTTGAGCATCAATTTTTTGTTCTTTTCTATTATTAGATCATGCGTATTAACTTTGTTATTTAGTTTAATTAGTAAATTTGTTAGCATAAGTTAACGAAAAAAATATCAAATTTTTAATTAAGAATTAGAATTATAATAGAAAATGTAACAAAATAAAATTTATGTTTTGAAAATTATGTGTAGTAGTTGTATATTGCCTAATCAAAGAAACAAGATGAAAAGTATCCCACATTGAAAATAATAAGAAAAGTGAAGAGAGATGGACACTATAAAACAAAGACCCATTTCATGTTTCATAAACAACTACATCTACTTGAAATTATAAAAAATATAAGTATGATTGTTATACACTCTTTTGCTTCAAATGCAAACTAGTGTTTATTATAAGTTACATAAACTTTAGTTTAACATTAGAACAATTTTTATAATCGTAAACGAGCTTTCGAGCTCGAGCTTGAGTTAATAAACGAGCCTTTAAAGTTCGATATTCTATACGAGCATATTAAGCTTGAAAGTTTATTTTATTATAGGATTACAAAAAAAAAGTTAAAAATTTTAAACGAGCTTCGAGCTCGAGCTCGAACAACAAAAAAATATTCGAGCTCGAGCTCGAGCCAATTTATAAAAGTTTATTCGAGCTCGAGCCGAGCTCGAGCCGAGCAGTTAATAAACGAGCCTAGCTCGTTTGGGTCAAAACTCGACTCGGCTCGGATCGTGAACACCCCTAGGCACGAGTACCGGAGGATCTGTTTCGTCGGCCCAATTCGGGGAGGCTTTGCGCGAGGAGTATCGGGCTAAACGTGAAGATGCGTCCTTGGCTTACAAAGCAACCGCTGAAAACCAATACTCAGCAATACGGGCGAGGGACTTTGAATTTTTGTTGGTCGACACTACCGGCAAAGATCCTTACTACGTGATGCTCGTGAATATGGAAAAGGACCGTATCATTGAAAAATACGGGTTGCCAAAGCGTACGGAATGAATAAATGTGTTTTGGTGTAATGTTTTTTTTATGTCTTTTTATTTCGTAATGCTTTTTATTTTTATTTCGTAATGTATTTTTTTGATTTCGTATTATATTTTTAATTTCGTAATGTATTGTTTTTTTTTTCGTAATGTAATATATTTTAAGAATTAATGTTATGGTTTTTAAAAAAATGAAGTATTAGTTTTAGTTTAGGGTTGAAATAGAAAATATATGAAAAGTTGAGTTAAAGATTGTTGCGGGTGTTTTTTTCTGAGTTAAGGTTAAAGTGTTAAAGCTGATGTGACGCTGACGTGACGCTGAATTAAGGTGTAACTTAAGTTATTGATGTGTTTCTAAGAAAATAAAAAAGAAAGGGTCGTTTGTCCTATCCGTGAGTCACTCTTCCGTATCAGTCGCGCTCACACTCACTTGTCCTCGTTAACAACAAATCCTATAATCACAACCACCAACGTACCCACTTCTTCAAGAGTTTCATATCAATCAACAACTCGATCAAAACTAAGCATTGAAGAGGATAAAAAATGTCAAAAATGTTTCGAATTTGCAATCAAATAAAGAGAACCAAAAACAATGTTCCTCATTCCTTATCATTCTCTAGGTATTTCATTTTCATTTCTATATTCTATTCATTTATTTACTTGATTATTAGTATATGATAATCTTGTTATGAATCTTTTCTTTGTAATTTTCTAGTTTTCGTTGTTAATCACAAATTGCTAGAAACTGTTTGATTATAGCCTTATAGGATAAAAAAGATACCACAACTTTTAAATTGATAAATACAATATTTAATAAGAATATTTTTGTATGCAAGTTGTATTATTATTCTTCAGGACTACTTTAAGATACCATGCAAGTGCGTTATCTGAAACGCTGTGTTAATAAGTAGTATAGTATGTTTTATTTCTTTCCCCAATAGTTTGTGTTGTGACTCTGGCTTTCTATGTTTATTGTGTTAATGTTGACATATTGATTTTTGTATGTAGGTTCATTAACTCGCTGCAATTTGCCACAGTTAAAGCCGAAGAGATCTCAGCGTGTAAGCCTGCTGAAGTAGCAAACTTGGGTAAGCTCTTAGATGCATGAATTAGGTTTTATTTCTTTTGCTATTGCTATTAGCCCATTCCTAGTTTAGGCTTGAATAAATAAGGTAGCCCACTTTCATAAAGGCTTAAATTGGAGTTAGCAACTTTCATTCTAAAGGAAAGCGAAGAACCCACTTTTAGTCAATAAGACCCCTACTTCCCTCGAAAAACCTCATCACTTAAATTCAAGCGCAAACCCATTTCTTAGTCACCGGGCAACGCGAGTTCTGTTACCAATAAGTATGGCATAGTATGATGATAGTAGCCATTATGTTTAGATTACATATTCGCTTCGCAGTGTAGTTACTTGTACTTCTGTTTTTGTTTGACTTGCATAGAATTACTAAGCTCATAGGTCATTATTTTT
The DNA here is from genome assembly GCA_014162995.1 of Artemisia annua. NCBI lineage: Eukaryota > Viridiplantae > Streptophyta > Magnoliopsida > Asterales > Asteraceae > Artemisia > Artemisia annua. Next base: position 63,474 of record LBNU01007260.1, read on the forward strand.
TCAGTCCAGGGTAATTGGATAAAATCTGGCAACTGGAATACGATTTTGGACCCTCTAAATGGGGAATCGTTTATAAGAGTTTCAGAAATAGATGAAAGCGGAATCAAGGTACATGTCGTGATTGTATATTTGTATCGCGCAGAAATAAATTACCATCTTTCCAGTTGGAAGTTTATGAGATTTTCTCATATTTATTTTCATCTTATGCAGCCTTTCGTAGAAAGCTTATCAAAGTGCCCGAAACATGGTCTACACAACCCGTTTAAATCCCCAGAGAGGTCTTTGTTTATCTTGCCTATTAATATCATGATCGATTGGTGATAGACTGATGCTGAATATCATTTATAGGTACCTTATGTATGGAGACATATCTGCAAAAGCAGGCTATATGCTTTCCCAGCCTGAGGTACACTTTGAATAAAGAAAAGAACATTTTTTACTATCTTAAAAATCACATCACTTAACACATTATATTTTCGATTGTTTGACTTTATTCTACCGTTTCAGGTTTCTGATTTCTTTGCTAAGTTGGTACAAAGGGTCTCACCAAAGAGTTACCAACAGGCGTTTGCTGAAGTGTATGTTACAGGAAAGTTTCTAGAGAACTTTTCTGGTGACCAGGTACTTCTAATTAGTGTCTCATGTTCGGGTAATCGCATTATTTATAATTCACTGCATATATTCTCATTTGAAATTTACATTATCTGTTTTTGCATGTGTGATAGGTACGTTTCCTGGCGAGGTCTTTTGGAGTACCCGGAAATCATCTTGGTCAGCAGAGTCATGGGTTCCGCTGGCCATATGGCCCTGTAAGACACCCTTAAGCTGTTAACTTTAATTTTAATTCATTAACTATGTGAGCTCAACCCTTAAACTTGTTCTCAATTGGGCTACAACTTATAATGGTGGTAAAGTAAGCATCATATCGTCTTACTTATTAATCATATTGATTTATATTATTTTATGTAAATTTCACGTGTGTTTTGTGTGTGTAACAATGTAGGACATAAAGATGGTGCTTAGGAGGTTTGGTAGTAACATCATCTTCTCTAATGGTTTAAGAGATCCTACACATCGTTCTTATCAATTAAGTGGAACTGCACGAACATTTTTACTTTGATTAACTGTATTTAAATTACTAACGATCAACTATATCTAATTATTTTTTGTAACACGTCAAGAAGCATTAAAGAAAGAGATCGAGAAGTTACAAAAATTGTATCAAGAACAAAACATGCAAAAGGCCAATGAACAACAACGACAAAGAAAACAACAACAACAACAACAACAACAACAACAACAACAACAACAACGTCACGGCCACCGGTGGGATGAATACTTAGCATTCATATTAATAGTACGTTACAAATTAAACATGCACTATTTTACTTCATGTAATACCGATGAACGGGCTAATACTATTGATTCGTTAGCAAGTAAGTTTATTGAAATAATGTGACGAGCATTCATTTTTTAGTCAATAATTATTACTACACTTTGTTGGTGCATTTTAATATTTTTGCTATTAATGTAGTTTTTTGTCTTGCGGTGTGTTAATGTCACTTTCTTAATTAAACGTCGTGGAATATTGCGTGACTTGATATTTGATATAATTGTGAAAATTATGTCGATGTTACATATTGAAATTGGTAGTATATATTAAAAATATTTTCACACTATCATCTTAACAATGAGAATCTTTTAAATCAAAGAAGTTTATAAAGGAGAAGAAAATTGTATTTCAAATGTTATCCTACACCTATCACGAGGTAAGCATTATTTATTTGAGTTTGAGATCATGTGATTCATGTCGTCATACTGTAAATACTTAGAGTGAGTTACTAATGAATGCTCCAAATTCGATATTATAGTTTACGGAAAAATGTTGTAATAATGCATTAATTAAAAATAATAATTTATGTAACTTACTCATATTAAAATATTACATATGAAAAGCCTCATTTAAATATAACATTTTGCAAAAAAACCTCTTCACATTAAAGAAAGAGATTGAGAAGTCACAAAAATTGTATCAAGAACAAAACATGCAAAATGCCAATGAACAACAACGACAAAGAGAACAACAACAAGAACAACGCCACGGCCGCCGGTGTCTATATAGATGAATACTTAGCATTCATATTAATAGTACGTTACAAATTAAACATGCAATATTTTACTATACGTATTATAATT
>LBNU01007260.1:66105-80163 GCA_014162995.1 Artemisia annua
TTTTTTTAAAAAAAAAAAAAAAAAAAAAAAAAAAAAAAAAAAAAAAAAAAAAAAAAAAAAGATATGTATTTCAATATTGTTTAGTTAGTGCATAAATTTAATCAAATCTCACTTTTCTGTATTTAGAAGCCTACAGTTAAATTGAAAATTAAAGAGAAACGATAAAATTGCAAGGATGTAGTATTTGAAGGAGAAGGAGAGAAAAAAAATAATAAAAAATAAAAAATCTAGACCCTCTTGTACAAGTTCTTAAAAACACATGTTAGTCCTTTGTGCATTGAGATTGAGATTCTTTAAAACTGATTTAAAATATCTCATGATAAATAAGTTAGACTGATAAATGTTTTTCTTTAAATTAAAGTTAAAGATGCACTTGTAATTTTTCCTCTCATAACACACCTATAATGTTAAAATCAATTTGAGATTCAATTAAAAGTATCTTTATACTAGAAATTCTAAAATTATGACCTTTTGGGTTGGTTGTCCACAAAGTAGTAAAAAAAAAGTTTTCAATTATAGCCTTGTGTGACCGTTAGATCGTGCGCATCCACTTAATTTTTGACAAGTGTCCCGAGGGTAGGTGGATGTTTTTTGCTCGACTGAAGTGACATTTTGTGCGACCATGGTGGTTTTTGCTCGATCGACGTGATGTTTGATAAATAAGTTTTGTCTTTTTAGAAAGTGGACCCGTGATGGATGTTTTTTGTTCGACCAACTCCGCAAGTTTTGCTCGGCCGGCGGTTGTTGACGTTTTGTGTACGACTGATGTTTAATAAACAGTAAAATCAATTTTTGACCCGAGTAACCCGACCCGAATAGGTTTAGTCGGGTTCGGGTTCGGGTTGGGTCGGGTTTTTTGACACCCCCTATGTTAGGGGTGAGCAAACGGACCGGATGGACCGGACCGACCGACAAAACCGACTGGACCGGACCGAACCGGACCGGACCGAGCACATTCGGTCCGGTCCTCGGTCTAGGCTTTTTAGCTAATTCAGTCCTCGGTCCGGTCGGTCCGGACCGACCAAAAAACTGAAAAACTTGCTAGAATATTGCCTAATTGGACCGGACCGACCGAAGACCGGACCGACCACATTCGGTCTCGGTCTCGGTCCGGGTTTTTGCCTTAATTCGGTCTTCGGTCTTGTCGGTCCGGTCCGGTCCGGTCCGGTCCGGTCCCAGACCGATGCTCACCCTTACCCTATGTGTAGGGTGTCAAAAATCCCGACCCGAACCCGAATAATGATAACGGACCGGGTTACTCGGGTTCAAAATATAACTCGGGTTAACCGATTAACCCGAATACGAACTAGGGTCCGGTATTAGGTTCAAAATGTCTATTCGGGTGGGTCAACCCGACTAACCCCATTTTTGTTGTTTTTTTTTTATTTTTTTTTTTATTATTATTATTTTTTTTTTAAATTTACCAATCTTGATTCATATGAAAAGCCCAAGTTAAATTTGACCATGTAGTAAAATTTTCCCATTTCCCATATGATTTTGTAACAGATTGTATATTTTGTAACACAAGATTACTTCTAGTATAGTATTATTTGCTTACTATCAAGGTTATAAATAGCGTGAAGCGCGGCGTAGCGGCATAGCCAAGCCACAAGCTTTAGCGTGAGGCGTTGCGTCATAGCGTTTTTAAGGCGTGATTCAAAGCGGCAAAAACTATTTATAGAGTTGTCAATATTAGTTAGCTAATACGCTTAAACCTCAGTTATTGATTTACTAAGCCCGAATAAATACTTGTAAATAAGCTCAAGTCCAATAAATCTCTTTAAAAAAAATTTAAAAAAATAATAAAATCTTAAAAGCTTCAAAAAAATGGCGCCACGCCTTGCGCTATAGCGCGCTTTATCACGCCTTATCACGCTTTGTTGCACGCTACGCCTAGAGATGACGCCTTGACCTGTTTCGTAACATGGAGGCCACGCCTCACGCTATGACGCCGCTATAGCGGCGTTATAGCGCGCTATTTAGAACCCTGTAGTTACTATGTTTGTTGCTGTAATGTTTGTGTAGTATGGTATTAAGTGCAATGAGTGTTTTAGATTTTAATCATGGCAACTTGCCTACTGATAACAAGTTACGGTAAATTGCAATAGTTTCCCTACTTATACAATAATACATATGACTTAGGATCAAATGAGAAGAAAACTTAAAATGAGAAGGATGAGAAATAACTATAAATACAAAGTAGAGATGCGTCGACTTGAATTATATGCATCCCTAATCTTTTAGATGCACCCTAATATATTTCCTCGCTAAAAATATATGCATATGCATATATTAGATGCATTTCATCAAGTTAGACGAATCCTATGTATTTTTCGCCCTCTGCGAGTCAAATTTGTTGCTAGTACTACTTTACATCGTTTTCACTTCAAAATCACTTTCGAAACTAAGTGAGATGCATCTAAATGAATAGAGATGCATCTAATTCAAGTCGATGCATCTCAAATACATGGTTATAGTTATTTCTCATTCTTCTCATTTTAAGTTTTCTTCTCACTGGATCCTTACCCCAATACATATTAGTATTTGCATTTCCAATTAAGTGACATATGCATTTCAGTGGTTGAAATGTTATACTAAAAACTCAAGTTTAAGAAATTAAATTCACTGGTTTTGTAAATGATACAGACCTGAACCCGACTTGACTCGACCCGATTTGACCCAAACCCGACTAACCCGAGTTCAAATAGGGTCGGGTTCGGGTATGTATTTTTTAGCCTCGACCCGACTTGGACCGACCCGATTAACACCACTAGTTGTGTGTAGGTTTGTGTTTAATAAAATGTTTTTGTAAGATATATTTGTGTTTAAGTGAGATATGTTTTGTGTTAACCGCAGTCACCTTATTACACTAACTTAATCATGAAAATGTTATGCTGAGTTGGCGCTGATGTGTCAATAATAACCACGATCATTCAAGGTCACCATTACAGGTAGCCTTATTGAAGTAAGAGTAGCACAAGAGTTTTTATTTCTCTTTTAAAAATTACTCTAGTATTACATGGATCAAAATTGTAGATTTGCAGGGACACCTCAATCTTATATACCATAAAAATACCTATCAACCCTACCCAGCAAAATTTTAATTTCTGTAAAATACATTAACCAAATACCCAACCATGCTGCAAAATGAATTGGAACTCATGTCAATCAACACGTGGCATGTGAGTATGTGACACATTAGGAAGAGAAAAATAAATATTGTTTACTAGTTAAAAAAAGAAAAATAAAATAAAATAAAAAATTGTCGGAAAAAACGTTTGTCCTATCCGTGAGTCACTCTTCCGCATCAGTCGCATTCACACTCACTTGTCCTCGTTAACAACAAATCCTATAATCACACCAACCACTTCAACACTTTCTTCATATCAATCAAACAACTAGATCAACAAAACCAAGTATTAACTCTGAGGAGGATAAAAAATGTCAAAAATGTTTCGAATTTGTAATCAAATAAAGAGAACCAAAAACAACGTTCCTCATTCCTTATCATTCTCTAGGTATAATTCATTTTCATTTCTATATTCCATTCATTTCTTTATTATTAGTATATGATAATAATCGTGTTATTTAGTGGTCGACTCAAATCATTAGTCGGCCAAAAGGTCAGAAACCATTATAGGATAAAAAAGATGCCACATCTTTTAAATTGGAAAATACAATATATAATAAGAATATGTTTGTATGCAAGTTGTTTTTTTTATTCTTAAAGGAGTACTTTAAGATACCATGCAAGTGCTTTATCTAAAACGTTGTGTTACTAACTATAGTTTTGGTATGTAGGTTCATTAACTCACTGCAATTTGCCACCGTTAAAGCCGAAGAGATCTCAGGGTGTCAGCCTGCTGAAGTAGCAAACTTGGGTAAGCTATTAGATGACTTTGTGATTGACTATGATCATGAATTAAGTATGGCGTAGTATGATGATAGTAAGCCATTATGTTTAGATTATATATTCGCTTCGCAGTGTAGTTACTTGTACTTATGTCTTTGTTTGACTTGCATAGAATTACTAAGCTCGTAGGTCGTTGTGTTTTCAGTCCAGGGTAATTGGATAAAATCTGGCAACTGGAATACGATTTTGGACCCTCTAAATGGGGAATCGTTTATCAGAGTTTCAGAAATAGATGAAAGCGGAATCAAGGTACATGTTGTGATTGTATATTTGTATCGCACAGAAATAAATTACCATCTTTCCAGTTGGAAGTTTATGAGTTTTTCTCATATTTATTTATTTTCATCTTATGCAGCCTTTCGTAGAAAGCTTATCAAAGTGCCCGAAACATGGTCTACACAACCCGTTTAAATCCCCAGAGAGGTCTTTGTTTATCTTGCCTATTAATATCATGGTCGATTGGTGATAGACTGATGCTGAATTTCATTTATAGGTACCTTATGTATGGAGACATATCTGCAAAAGCAGGCTATATGCTTTCCCAGCCTGAGGTACACTTTGAATAAAGAAAAGAACATTTTTTACTATCTTAAAAATCACATCACTTAACACATTATATTTTCGATTGTTTGACTTTATTCTACCGTTTCAGGTTTCTAATTTCTTTGCTAAGTTGGTACAAAGGGTCTCACCAAAGAGTTACCAACAGGCGTTTGCTGAAGTGTATGTTACAGGAAAGTTTCTAGAGAACTTTTCTGGTGACCAGGTACTTCTAATTAGTGTCTCAACTTAGGGTTATCGCGTACTCTATAATTCACTGCATACATACTCATTTGAAAAGTTATATTATCTGCTTCTGCATGTGTGATAGGTACGTTTCCTGGCGAGGTCTTTTGGAGTACCCGGAAATCATCTTGGTCAGCAGAGTCATGGTTTCCGCTGGCCATATGGCCCTGTAAGACACCCTTAAGCTGCTAACTTTAATTTAATTCATTAACTATGTGAGCTCAACCCTTAACTTGTTAATCACGCTTGTTATCATAGGTGGCGTTAATCACACCATTCAACTTTCCCCTAGAAATTCCTGTACTGCAGCTGATGGGAGCTCTTTACATGGGAAACAAGCCTGTCCTCAAAGTTGATAGCAAAGTGAGTTTATTAGGCACATAAATCAGATGAATAACTTAAGGTCCATGCATCATTGCGGTATATTTATTGTTTAGTTAGTAACTGTAACATCTTTACAGGTATCCATTGTTATGGAACAAATGCTTCGGTTGCTTCATGCTTGTGGAATGCCTGCAGAGGATGTTGACTTCATCAATTCTGATGGTCCAACAATGAACAAGTTACTGTTAGAGGTAACTGCAGTAACCTTTTTTTATCACTTACATAAGATGCAAGCGAAATGTCAAAGGATATTCATTTGTGTGTTATTTCAATGATTAGGCAAATCCACGAATGACACTTTTTACGGGTAGCTCAAGAATAGCAAATAAGTTGGCTTATGACCTAAACGGTCGGGTTAAATTGGAAGATGCAGGATTTGACTGGAAGATTCTTGGGCCTGACGTTCAAGAGGTTCACTATTTATATACTTCCGATTATTAAATCTGCAACTTTCTGAATGGATAATATGAATATATTTGCTGAGGTATCATTATTGACAGGTGGACTATGTTTCATGGGTCTGTGATCAAGATGCATATGCGTGTAGTGGTCAGAAATGCTCAGCACAGTCATTGTTATTCGTGCATGAGGTTTGTTGCTTCCTCACTATTATCTTATTATATTCCTTTTAAATTCTTGTTATCGATACAAGTATACTTATATAACCTTTTATTGCAAATACCATATGCAGAACTGGGGCAAAACCTCACTTATGAGTCAACTGAGTGAACTTGCTGGCAGGAGGAAGCTTGATAATTTGACAATTGGCCCGGTTCTTACAGTAAGTTCTTAGTTCTTACTATGTTACCAATAAAGAACATCTTAAACTTTGAGATATTAACTTTTCCATCTTTGTAGGTGACAACAAAAGCAATGCTAGACCACAAGGACCAATTGCTTAAAATCCCAGGATCAAAGCTAATCTGGGGTGGTGAAGAGTTGCCTAATCATTCTATTCCTTCAATTTATGGTGCCATAAAACCAACAGCTGTCTTTGTTCCGCTTGAACAAATACTGAAACCTGAACATTACGATCTTGTTACAAAAGAAATATTTGGCCCATTCCAGGTAACTTAACTTCACCACTGCAAATACTATTTCTCAAGAAACTTAACATGACTTCATATTATGCTTCTGTTTTGTGTAGATCGTGACTGAGTACAAAGACTCTCAAGTCCCAATNTGCATGTGTGATAGGTACGTTTCCTGGCGAGGTCTTTTGGAGTACCCGGAAATCATCTTGGTCAGCAGAGTCATGGTTTCCGCTGGCCATATGGCCCTGTAAGACACCCTTAAGCTGCTAACTTTAATTTAATTCATTAACTATGTGAGCTCAACCCTTAACTTGTTAATCACGCTTGTTATCATAGGTGGCGTTAATCACACCATTCAACTTTCCCCTAGAAATTCCTGTACTGCAGCTGATGGGAGCTCTTTACATGGGAAACAAGCCTGTCCTCAAAGTTGATAGCAAAGTGAGTTTATTAGGCACATAAATCAGATGAATAACTTAAGGTCCATGCATCATTGCGGTATATTTATTGTTTAGTTAGTAACTGTAACATCTTTACAGGTATCCATTGTTATGGAACAAATGCTTCGGTTGCTTCATGCTTGTGGAATGCCTGCAGAGGATGTTGACTTCATCAATTCTGATGGTCCAACAATGAACAAGTTACTGTTAGAGGTAACTGCAGTAACCTTTTTTTATCACTTACATAAGATGCAAGCGAAATGTCAAAGGATATTCATTTGTGTGTTATTTCAATGATTAGGCAAATCCACGAATGACACTTTTTACGGGTAGCTCAAGAATAGCAAATAAGTTGGCTTATGACCTAAACGGTCGGGTTAAATTGGAAGATGCAGGATTTGACTGGAAGATTCTTGGGCCTGACGTTCAAGAGGTTCACTATTTATATACTTCCGATTATTAAATCTGCAACTTTCTGAATGGATAATATGAATATATTTGCTGAGGTATCATTATTGACAGGTGGACTATGTTTCATGGGTCTGTGATCAAGATGCATATGCGTGTAGTGGTCAGAAATGCTCAGCACAGTCATTGTTATTCGTGCATGAGGTTTGTTGCTTCCTCACTATTATCTTATTATATTCCTTTTAAATTCTTGTTATCGATACAAGTATACTTATATAACCTTTTATTGCAAATACCATATGCAGAACTGGGGCAAAACCTCACTTATGAGTCAACTGAGTGAACTTGCTGGCAGGAGGAAGCTTGATAATTTGACAATTGGCCCGGTTCTTACAGTAAGTTCTTAGTTCTTACTATGTTACCAATAAAGAACATCTTAAACTTTGAGATATTAACTTTTCCATCTTTGTAGGTGACAACAAAAGCAATGCTAGACCACAAGGACCAATTGCTTAAAATCCCAGGATCAAAGCTAATCTGGGGTGGTGAAGAGTTGCCTAATCATTCTATTCCTTCAATTTATGGTGCCATAAAACCAACAGCTGTCTTTGTTCCGCTTGAACAAATACTGAAACCTGAACATTACGATCTTGTTACAAAAGAAATATTTGGCCCATTCCAGGTAACTTAACTTCACCACTGCAAATACTATTTCTCAAGAAACTTAACATGACTTCATATTATGCTTCTGTTTTGTGTAGATCGTGACTGAGTACAAAGACTCTCAAGTCCCAATGGTGTTGGAAGCCCTTGAAAGAATGCATGCACATTTAACTGCTGCTGTGGTCTCTAATGATCCATTGTTTGTTCAGGTATATCAGTTGACCAATTTTGTTATATATTTATTTGTCCTTATTCTGTAATTGTTAACTTGAGTTCTGTTGGACGCGACTCGTTTTCAGGGTATTTTGGGGAATACCGTAAATGGAACTACTTATGCCGGACTTGGAGCAAGAACTACAGGAGCACCACAGAATCATTGGTAGGTTGAAAGAACATGTTGCTGTTTTTTTTTCATCTATTTTCTTTATCAAACATTTTTACACATATTTGCGTCTTAAAGGTTTGGACCTGCTGGAGATCCAAGGGGAGCGGGAATAGGAACACCTGAAGCTATAAAACTGGTGTGGTCTTGTCACAGAGAAGTCATCTATGACTTTGGTCCGGTCCCACACAAATGGCAGATCCCGCCATCTACTTAAGTCACATGATGTGTGGTGACTGAACACGACCATGTGTTCTCCAAAGTTTTGATTCTTAAATCAGTATAACATGACCAGAGGGTATCGATGTCTTTCTTTTTCTACGTTGTTGAGCCAACTGTAGAACCAACTAGTGGTTCCGGGGCAGATGTTTAAACCCATGATGGGTTTTAATACTTGAGATGATAAACTTATCTAATTATTATAAAGCATCCATGGAGTGAATGTTGTTATTCCTATTTGCTTGCTCTTTCTTGGCTATTTCCTGTTTCTTTTATTTCAATAGCTCTGATATTTAGGGTGTGTTTGGTAGACGGGAATCGGAATAAAGGAATGGAAAGTGTATCATTGTTGATGTTTGGTTGACATATATTGGTATCAAATGCAAGAGTAGTGTCATACCATAATATGTCTTACTCCATATACCCATACCCAACTTAAAGAAACCGAACACTTGAAATCAAAATTATTAAATCATCAAATTTATATCCATTTCATGATATTATCAAACCTATACTATATCCATTTCATGATATTATCAAACCTATACATATAGCGATTCCAGAATGCATACCAAACGCACCCAAATTAGCTTTCGTTTTAACATTTTGATGTAGCAATTCTGATCTATTTATAGGATTACAATATTTAGAATAACTTGGATCAAAAGTGTAGATTTGCAGGGAGACCTCAACCCTGTGTACCATAATGAATATTTAGAATAACTTATCAATAACAATGAATTGCGACAAAGCATCAGGTTTTGAGCTATTTTTGTTTGACTTGGAATGCAAAGTAGCTTTTGTACGCATGAATAACTTTTATACAACTTGGTGATTTACAGCATGAATGAAAAAGTAACACTAGGATTTAAAGTGCAAAAACAAAACAGACCATGGCATAAAGCAAATACGCATGAAGGCCCTCCTGCAGGCTTGCAGCCATCAAGCAGATTTTGAGAGCAAGAAATAAAACATACTTGTGAAATTCAGGCAATGAACAGATGCACCGATGAAATTCCAAGTAGCCAAATTGCCAACATATGCAACATTCAGGCAATCAAAAAATAAAACAAGATAACCGAAACTCCAAAGTTACGAATTTGCACACCACACCAATTATCATAAAATCCTATCTATACAAAAGAAAAGCCTCCAGTAAAACATTGAAGCCATAACCAAACACATTCAACAACTTCAGATATGTATTATATATATTCCAGCAAACTTGATATGAGATATCATTTTTTTAAGCTTCCACGCTCATCTCTTCCACCAGGGGAGCATCCTGTCACAGAGTAAATAGCAAGATCAGCACATTTTTACCAGCTATCAGTCTATTACAATTATGTTCAAACAGCCTGAAAAATGATATTGTCTGACTAATGTCAAATGAAATATAACTTTGCAGGATAATGCAAGTGAATCTCTTACCATGTTCTCTTTGTTTTCTTCTGGCACTGCTTCCTTAGGAACGGTGTCCAATTGAGCTGCGAAATATAAGAGTCCATTTAGAATTATACCACAAGCCTTATTCCATGCCAGTATGAAAACTAACATACAATTATCCAGTTACCTTTTTCATCAGCAGGTGTGATAGCCTCTGTCTTAACTGTCTGTTTCCCTTTGTTAGGTTCTTGCTTAACTGGCTTCTTGACATTCTTTTGCATCTTACCATGCCCGGGTTCCAAAGCAGGCCCCTGATTGGCTGCTTTCTTGCTCATTGGAGCTTTGATTCTAGATACAGGATTACTCTTCTGAGTAGCCTCTTTTGCAGCAGAACTTGCACTGTTGTTCAAGGATTTCGGCTTCGGTTTTGTAACTCCAGTAGCAGAAGACGAGCTGTTCACATCATCATCCAACGACTTACTTCCCTCTTCCGGCACATGAGAACAACTCTCAGAAACTTGCAGCTGCTCAATGCTTTCCAGTATCTCATACCTCTTAAAAACTTCTTTTGCAGATTCACCAAGATCAAGAAGGTTGTGGCGGACAGCATATGACTTTAGCTCATCTTTCAATAGCTGAACATTCTATATTACAAATTTTGACAAAAAGGTAAAAAAAAACTCAGCAGGTTATAATTTCAAACAAAGTCACAACTTTCTACATACAAAAAGTGTGTTCATACCTCACACCCAGCCTCAAGAGCAAGTTTAAAAAATCCGAGTGACAATTGATGTTTCCCAGCAGCTTCAGATAGCTTAATGTGAGATAGCCAGTATGAAGCTGAAGACAAAACAGTGAACTTCTTTCGAACAAGTGATCGTGAAACATCAGAACCTGGTGTGTCAGTTTTAGCCTTAACAATCCCAGCCCTACTTACTCTAGCCTCTGATATCGGCGTGATGTAGCCGACTGATTTGGGAGCAGGGCTGACAGGTGGCTTGCTGGGGATAGACAACCTCCTAGGAGGCTTAGCAGATTTCTCTTTGGCACCAGATAAGTCAAGGACACTAACACTTTGACTCACAGTTGATGTAGGTTTTCCCCTAAATATAAAACCACTATCTGTTACTGATATTTTAATACACAAATTTCTGCACACAGACTATAATTCATGATCATGGATAAGAGTAGAGTTTAATAGAATAAAGGACAAATGACAAATTTGTACAGCAGATTTTTAAGTTTGTCCTTAACAATCCAATTCATAGTTGTCAAAAGCGTGCGCTACGTGCGCTATAGCGCGCTACGAAGCGATAGCGGGCCCACATCGCTAGGCCCACGTGGCAATAGCCCACAATCATTTAAAGCGACGATTAGGGTTCATGAATGATTAAATGGGTGGGTTTTGGTCGGAATCATGTTATAAACATGATACAAGGATCGAATCATACCCAGAAACACGTTTGGTTTGATTTTGGAAATTAGGGTTCATGTTACGATTTGGGATTTTTTGATTTTGAGTGTTTTAATCCAATTAAGTTAGTGGGTTTTGGTCGGAATCATGTTATAAACATGATTCCAGGATCCAATCATACCCAGAAACACGTTTGGTTTGATTTTGGAAATTAGGGTTCATGGTACGATTTGGGATTTTTTGATTGTGAGTGTTTTAATCCAATTAAGTTAGTGGGATAGTGTTAGAATGCAGTGTGAATCTTATTACAACCCTAGAATCTAACCAGAAACACAAAATGAATCAAAATAAAAGTTTATTGCAACTGTGCGCTTTTTTTTTCTATAGCCCGCGCTTTTTTTGCGCTTTTCGCTATAGCGATTTTTTGGGTCTTTGCGCTTTGCAATCGCTATCGCTTTTGACAACTATGCAATCCATGCTTCTAACTTGATATGTTCCCGATTTATGCAGCCATGTTTCAACTGATATCTCTTGCCTCTAAATTTTGTTTAATTATTTGTTACTTGGTTCAATATAACAAAACTCAAAAGAAAGATGTTCATATGTCTAATAAGTATGTTTACATAAACCGATATCAAGCTGAAACATGGTTGCATAACACAGCAAGAAACAAGAAACAGATTAAGTTGCATTGATCAATTACAAAAAAGTGAAACTCAGTTGCATAATTAAGCCATTTCAACTCATTTTGCGTTTAAAGTCTAAAAGAGCTTAGAACAAGCAAGTCCAATGTTATAAAACGCAAAACACAATTCAGAGTCTAAATCCCTGCCTCCTAAGTTGGTATGTTCCCAATTTATGCACCCATGTTTCTACTCAGTATCAACTTATGCAAGAGAGTGAAACTTTCTCAAAAATCAAGGCTTAGGCTATATAAACATATGATAGCAACGCACCTTCCAAAAAGTCCCCGCACGAGAGACATACAATTCTATTTAGACATATGACCAGTACACTTTTAAATTGTGTTTCAATAATTATTACGTAATTCATAGGTACACTTAACTCAAAAGACCCGATGGCCATATAAGTATGTCTATTGTGCGAGACCACTCAGAAAGTACATTTTAATACATAGCTTAGACCCCACAAAAAATAAAGCAAATTTCACCAAATTTCTCGTTTATGCATAAATTGATATCAAGTTAAAACATGGTCACATAAACAATTTACATAATTAAACCATTTTCCATATTTTTACCATAATCGCGCACTTGGACTCTCATAATAATAATAATAAATAAAATAAAAAAAATTCAAAAATATAAAATTAAAAGTAAACCTTCTAGAAGAAGAACCAATCGACGGCGAAAACTTATCATCCTTCGGCTTCGTACCCGATCTGAGCGGATACCTTAGTAGCTTCGCCGATTTACCACCTACAAAACAAAAACAAAATCATCACTATTTAAAAAACAAAACCTAATATAGTTTTTGGCCGACTAATACACGGGGTTAGAGATAGTGAAATTAATATACCAGAAACATTTGTTGATGATTGATCTTCCATTACAGGAGCGTTTTTGTTGATTTGAAATTGATATTAGAATTTGAGAGGAATAATAAAAGATGTGATTTTTGGGGAATGGAAATTGGGATTTTATATTGTAAAGTGAATTGGGGGTGTCATGGGCGGGAAAAGGGAAATGTTTTTGAAACTTGAATTATTTTAACGTTGGTTTTGGTTGGTCATAAAGTAGGTTATGTTTTTTTTTGTTTCGAAATATATATGGGTGTTGTGTTGTTCAAAAGTTTTGGAATATGTATTTTTGGGCCCAATTGGGTTACAACGTTATTATTTGGGTCCAATCCAAAAATAAAGTTTAGGTAATTGATTAAAGATAGTCTCTAGGTTGTTAAGTGTTAAAACATGTACTACTACTAGTTATTTATACTTGGGATTAGGTTGAATAATAGCAATGTATTTTTTAAATGTACCGATTTGATAAATAAACTTTAAAAAAGTTGTAGAAATGTAACGAACTTTATAAGTATTTCGATTTGGTACGTGATGATAACGTGTCATACCTGATTGGAACACTTATAAAAATTTGTCACATTTCTACAACTTTTTTAAAGTTCACATACCAAATCGGTACATTTGAAAAAACGCATTACTATTATACGACGTAATCCCTTTATACTTTAAACTTATCACTCCCTCATTAAATTAACTTTCTACTTTCAACATTATGTATTACTAATGATATATGCTTTGTTTCGTAAACACGCATCAGCCTGAGAAAGTATGTGTTTTGATCTACTTCCTAAAGTTTAACCATACAATTAGATTGTAACAATAACTAAGTCACATTTCACTCATCTTTCGACATCTATTTATGACCAGAGCGCTCCTCGCTCATTGTTACCATTCTGAGCTATGCCCAGTACGGCTTGCTCGAGTTGAAATAGGTCTAATACTTTGTTCATGGGTTTGGTTTTGTTCAACTAAACTTTTGTATCCCATTTTCACAGGTTTTTAAGGCCCGATTTAAAACCCATTTTCGCTCTCATTTTGTGCACATCTAAGGTCATCTCCAACTCCAATCATGGTATGTAAATCACTAGTTCTTCCATATTTGAAAAATAGAGCATCAAAACTCACCTCCAACCATGATATATATGAGAATTGAGCATCAAACTCATCTCCAAACACACTCCAATTTTGAAGAAAATTTTTAAGCATTGCTCCATCCTTCATATTTGAAGGATCATTGTTTATCCTCTAAAAATATTATTGTTGTTGTTTTTAATATCTTATGATTACTATTAGACCATTATTTGAGATTCTTCGATTAATTCAATATAAATATGTTCGAAGTTAATGGATGACATGGTTATGAATGGTTAGACATGACGTAACTGATAGTATAACCCTAAACCCTAAACCCTAAACCCTAAACCCTAAACCCTAAACCCTAAACCCTAAACCCTAAACCCTAAACCCTAAACCCTAAACCCTAAACCCT
>LBNU01007261.1:0-12448 GCA_014162995.1 Artemisia annua
TCGTATAAAATATCAAATTGATAACCGTTCTTCTCATAAGTTTATAGAAATTGCATATGAGTGCATTAATTTGACTATAGAGAAACGTCCTACTATGGACAGGATCATCGACAGGATTGAGGATGCACTGGAGCTTCAAGTAAGTCTTTTTAATTAATTCATTTTGCACGAGTTTTGGTGTCATACGCAACATGATAATGTTGCTCTATTTTTGGTAGCATGTTTTTTTTGCTTGCGAGGCATATAAACACACCACAACCCAACATCAACATAAAACTGACTATTTTCACCCATTAATTTTTACAACCACTTAATTGCCACTTTATAATCATAATATTGGCCTGTAAATTATGTCAGTAAAACCTTGTAAAGTTTCAAAACCAAACATATATTTTGTTTACACTTTCATATATATATGTATATTTTTAAAAAGTTAGTATGATATTATCTGAAGTTATGTGTAATAACGGTATAAATGGAAACATATATAGCAATAATAGAAATTTGGATACATAAGTGGCATTTGGGTCAGTACTAAGTCATTTAGGATTATGTCAGTGTGCAGAGTCTTAAACTCATCATATGATCACAATAATTTACACGTTTAACTAATTTTTTTTTTGTTAATCCAGGAAAATTATCTAGCGGACGCAGCAGTAAGGGTTATCACTAGCAGCAATTAACGTAAGGAAAAATAAGGATATAGAAACACAAGTGTAGCGGTGCAGATTTAATCACCTAATAGCACATGAGCTTCCACCATGTAAATCACATTATTAGGAAATAAACATGTACCTGTTAATGTTCAGTTCTCTTCATTATCTCTGTGCAGTCTCCTCTATGTGCAGTGTGTTCTCATCATATACATCAGCACTTAGAATCAGTTATCCTCATTCTCAGTATGCAGTCTCCTCTACCACTCTACATGCAGTGCAGTTACATTAAACACAGCAACTCCTGACACATCACCATACAATTTAATCAGTTAGAGACTGTTACATCTGCTATACTCAGAGTACTTGGATCACAAACACCGTATTACATGATATTTTATACATAGTTACATTATTATATATTCTATCTCATCTTATTTTTTTTCTCTCCATCAATCAATGATTCAGAAGCAATCAAATCAACGAAATATAAATGAACACTAATTTCCGCAAGAGAAAATTTTCGGTAGAGCTCAAATATCACCTTTGGTTGGCCCGGCCTCGAAATAGTTCTTGACAAATTTTTCAAAAAAGGTCACACGTTGAGCAAAATGCTAATATTTGTAAGAACTAAGAAGTCTCGAGTGTTTTTAAATACACCTGGTAAAAAAAACTGTCTAGTCTTATTTTGTTTAGTTATTCTAGTTCATGTTTTATTTCCCTTCTGTATCGGTTCAAACTTTTTTTTTGCACATCTGGTTACTTTTAGTCTTAGTTCCGTCCCTTGACTCATGCAGCCATGCAGGTAGCACAATTGTTGCTGTCACGGGGTAGAATACCATATTGCACAAGTGCTTTTGAACCTAGAAGTCTACAACAAACTAAAACACTGATAAATTGAACAGCACGTTACTATATTGATATAAACTCAGCTTGGCATTTTAACAATCAGGTTATGTGCACAACCAATAATGAGATAACTATTCCACTGATAAATTCCCCGTACAATCGACGAAACTTATATGAAACAATTCAAGGAGGCCTTTCTAATCATCCGTTTGCTTGAATTTTTTTATTTTTATGAATGGTTGTCAAATAAGGAAAAAAATAACATACTTCATTGAACTTCTTATGTTGTCACTTCTGAAAAATAAATTAACAACAAGCACTTTCTAACAATGAACGTAACACAGTTAGAAAAAAATGTACACAAAGGAGATTGTTACAATTTTTTTTTTTTTTTTTTTTTTTTTTTTTTTTTTTTTTTTTTTTTTTTTTTTTTTTTTAATATAAGAAAGGGGTGCTGGGCTTTCTTTAAGTATTCAAATTGTTGGTTACTTGGACCTTATTGGACCAAGCTAATTCATTTCATTATTAATGGGGCATCCTTTGTTATTAATCCAATTTTTGTTTGGCAACTCCAAGTGACATTCGAACAGTCTATGATAGTGAGCCAAATTGTGTTACAAGTTTTAAGCTGGAATTTAATTAAACAAAATTTTGTTATAATTTTGGATAACTGAAAATTAATGGAAAAAAATAGGCACGATGGAACTAGAAAATTGGTGTTATGTCAGGGAGAGGTGTTTTTGGATTTTTTTTTTTTTTTTTTTTTTTTGAAACGTGAACATTTTGGTCAAATAAAACTTAATCCGAACTTTTTTACGTCAAATTTATTAGAAATATGTTATATGTTTATAATATTAAGAAACAATTTATTGTATAGCCTATCTAGAGCTTATCAATGCTAAAAAAAAAAATGATATATCATTGCTAGTTATTGCTTAAAGTTATTTCAACTTAAATTATCATTCATTCATTTGTATGGTTATCGTTAAAAACAATGTGTAACTAGGGCTGTAAACGAACTGGACGAACATGAACGGGGCTTTGTTCATGTTCGTTCATTTAATTTTAACCGGACAAATAAACGAACAAAGACACTTAAACGGACGAATTTTCTTATTCATGTTCGTTTATGTTCATTCATTAAGACACCAAACGAATATAAACAATCGGACATAAATGAAAATAGACAAACAAACATAAACTTTATTGAATTATGCACAATATATTGTTTTATTTATTTTTTTTTTATTTGAACAAACCAATTGTAAACTTACACAATTAAAAGATATTATATAAGAACATAAATAAATAAATGAACATAAACAAACGTTAACAAACGCATAATCGGACGTTCACGAACATAAACGAACGGACACGAATTTTGTTCATGTTCATTCATTTAACTAAACGAACGTAAAAAATATTGTTCATGTTCGTTCATTTAATAAATAAACGAACATAAACGAACTTTTTACTGAACGGTTCATAAAATGTTCACTGAACGTTCAGTTCGTTTACAGCCATATGTGTAACCGAACAACATTTGCTTGCTGCAAAACCAAAGAGCGCAGGGTACCCGCCGCCGCATCGCGCGGGTACCTGCTAGTGTAATTGTTAAGCTTTTTAACTTAAATGTATGCAATTGGAGTGTTCCCTTGCTTAAGAATAAGTCTAAAACATTAGTAAGAAACTTAAGCCAATCGATGGAACTACTAATAGAATGCATGAGTAAAAAGATTGTAGAAAGTACTATACGACTAACAAATGACCATGCTTCTCGTTTTGCAGCGTGTTACTTAAAAAAAAAACTTAACATAAGTCTTTTATAATGAAATAAGTTGTGATACTTTTGTTATACAATTCATAAATTGCTAAACAAAATATATTTTCAATAACTAGCTTATTTCTATTCTCAAAAGCCCGGAAGAGTAACGTCACGGGGCCGTGCTGCTTCCTACTTTCCTAGTGTTATAATAAATACCATATGGCTATTAAAAAATTGGTATTACACTATTACTTGATCCACATAATTTTTTAACAAGAGGTTACAACCATTAAATATATCATATAATCGATAAAAAATGGACATTGCAAAGAGTTTGGTGGTTATTTATTACACTATAAACTTACTACTTTGGACTTTCGTGCAACCTACCTCAAGTTGACTAAATTATTTATTTCTTCATAATAAATTAATTATGAGTTTGAATCTGACGAAGTTTCTTTGGCATTTCCTAAATATACATTACCAAATTATATAAAATGACCTATAGCACAATTATTGTACCTAAATTATAATTTTTATAACAACCGATGACATGTGAAGCAGCCGGGTTTAATAATTCATCCGAACTGGCCCAACGAGTTTATAATATTTTTTGTTGTCCCTCGGGGCTATATAAGACGATACAAGGGCGGGGATCAAATCATAAACTCAGTTCTGTTTATATTCACCAAACCATAACTTGATAACTATACACACATTCACAAATATCAAAACAATGTCTTCTTCTGATTTACGCCTAGAAGATTTTCGAATTCCACTAGACGAAATTAAAGTGGCCACAGATAACTTCAGCCAAAACTATAAGATCGAAACAGGTGGATTCGGTATCGTCTACAAAGCTCACTTATCTGAACGCTTCAAAATCCGTACAGTTGCAATCAAACGTCTTGATCGGAGTGTTTACCCAGGAAAGGAGGAGTTCCTTAGCGAGCTTAAGTTGATGTTTAGGTTCCAGCATGAACATATCATCACTTTCATTGGTTACTGTGATGACGACGATGAGAGGATTACAGTTACAAAGTATGCTATCAATGGTAGCCTTGATGAGCATCTTGAAGATCATAACAGGAGAACTTGCTTAACATGGGCCAAACGCCTTAAGATTTGCTTCGGGGTGGCAAGAGGACTTGAGTATCTTCACTCTGGTCTTGAGGAGGACGACATAATAATACACAGAGATATCAAGAGCGGAAACATATTGTTAGACGAAAATCTGGAAGCCCAAATTAGTGATTTTGGTTTGTCAATATCAGTTCTCAAAAGCCAGCAAAAAGTCTATGATGGTCCTGCGGGTACCCGGTTTTACTTGGATCCCATTTACCAAGAAAGTGGAATTTTAAAGGCACAAGCAGACGTGTACTCATTCGGAGTCGTACTCTTTGAATTATTGACAGGGATGCTGGCATATGAAAGAAAAAGAATGGGTGATGATAAACCACAATTTATGATCAAGTTGGTCCGGCGCTACTATGATGTTGGGCTCGACAAGTTACTTGATCCCTTAATAAGAGATCAAATGGTTTGTCGTTCCTTACATGCTGTTGAAAAAATTGCTTATAAATGCATCAGCTTCAACACAGAGGACCGTCCTACAATGGATAAGATTATCAAGACGCTTGAGGAAGCATTAAATATTCAAGTAAGTCTTTTCATTTAATTATTTTTAAGGAAATCTAGCTCTTATAGACATGAAGGAAAAGTAGCATATCTATACTTCAATACTTACTAAATTGGACCAATAGTATAAGTCAGACTTTAAAACATGAAATTTGCTACACCCACATATAAAAATATCCACAAAAACAATCCACTCGCTGATGTGTCAGCGGTTGATTGGTTTTTGTGGGATGTACACCCCACAAAAACCAATCACTCGCTGACACCTTAGCGAGTGGATTTTTTTTGTGGATACTTTTATTTGGATGTATTATTGCTCTTAAAACATAGCTTGGTAATTTACCAATAAAAGTCAAAGGTGTTTGATCGGCGTATCAATTGAGCTTATGCAGCTCGTAAACCTATAGAATTACTAAGGTTGTTCCCTAACTTTGAACAAAGAATTCAACGTGTAAAAAGTTACTAACGAGTCGGGTCTGGTGGCTTCATGAGCCGCCAGTGGAAACAAAATTGATTATTATAAAACATAACTTTACGAATACCCTCATTTTTAGCAGTTAGTATTATGTACAAGTAATTAAATTATACAAATGATTTGATAGTTTGAAATCACCTCTATTTGTCAACAATGTATATAAAGATAAGCAATAATGAACTACGTTACCAAGTATCGTTTTTTTAAATGAATGACTTGGATTTTTTTTATTTATTATTATTATTATTTTTTTTACAAAAAGGTAAAATATAGGTAAAGGGTTACCACGGTGAATTTTATTAAAAAATAAAATAAATCAAAAACAAATCAGTACATGTGTCATTAGCAAGTCTAATGACCACAATGTTAGCTAAAAGAACCTAACACACGACCAGAAACAAAGATCACAACCAAAAATACTATGAAGAGCTACTTATGCGCCATTCATTTCGCATAGAGCTCACTGCTGCAAATTCCTTGAATCTAAGAGACATCAACTTCAGTCTGGTAGTCGAATATATCGCATCAAAAGTTTGGTCCACATGACGAGCCTTCTGTTTAAAAAGATGATTATTTCGCTCTTGCCATACATAATAAATCGTAGCACTGAAGAGAATCTTAGCCACAACAATCCTCACCAATCTTCTGTACACAATGCCATTCATGGTTGCCACAAAACTAGACCAAGTGTCCCCAATATTAGGAATGTGAATGTAGTTTTTTTGCCTTGAACCAAACCTGAATCGAGAATGGACATTCAAAGAAAAGATGTGCATGAGAATCTTGGACAGTCTTACATAGAGGGCAACGTAAATCATCCACGTTAACTGTAATTGGAACGTCCCACGATCTCAGCGTGTCTTGAGTTTTCAGCCGTTCACCCATTAAGAGCCATGTAAGGAATGCGTGTCGCGGGATACACTGAGAAAACCATACAACATGAAACCAAGAAACACTATTACCACGAGGCCGAATAGCCTCCCAAACACTTCGAACAGAAAACTGGTTAAGATTTCCATTTTCGTCTTTCCACCGTAGCTTGTCATCCCTATCGTTTAACATCGGGACATTGATTGAAGCAAGGGTGTCATATTTCATAATCCATTCGTAAGGCCACATTCCACAATTAATATGGACAACCTCCTTAACAGTACTCGTCGAATTAAAACCAGCATGATAAATGTCTCTATGAGTAATAAACGCATCCAGTGGCCCATGATCATGCCACTTATCGAACCAAGCAGAAGTATTTTCCCCATTGCCTATAACATGGAAAAAGTACCTTCGGACATCGTTCCTCATTTGCAACATCTTGCGCCAAGTATAGCTTGAATCAACCTTTATTGGAACATTCCAAAATTTACAATTTGGGAGACGATAAGAGTGGATCCACTTGACCCTTAGCGACTTGGATTTACTTAACAACATAAAGAAAAAATAAAACGCACAGTCAAAATATCAAATAAGGGAAACCAGGAAATGATAACTCCAAAAGTCTTTTAAAAGTTGTCACCGTTATCTATTAACATTAAGAAAAAGTGATGGTCATTCTTGTATTTAGAACTTTTAATATCATTATATAATGTGTAATAGTGTAGTGATTGAGCTCGTGAACTTGGTAACCTTATAGATTAGTAGTTATAACGAGCAGGTTTGCCCGCGCGTTGCTGCGGGGCGGCAGTGTTTGTGTTTATAGAATAAAGTGTATTCATACACTTATGCAAAGTGTTGACTAAAAAGACAGTTCATAATTAATAGAATTACAAAGCTTACAGAAAAATGGTATACATCTAAGTTGGTAAGTAGTTTGCAAATAAGTTATTCAAGATCCACTCGACTCATCACGAACATCTAATGTATCATCTTGACAGCCTTAGCATTTAATATACAGATCACGTACGATGTTCGATAATTCTCATCATCAAATGGCGATTCATATGGACACCATTTTGGTGATTCATATGGACACCATTTTGATCCTTACCAGAGTCACCCATAACCATTACTCTAGGCTCATGACTAATCAACCAGAGCATATGGAGTTTAAACCTGCACATTCGTAGCATCTTGAACCTCCTTCTCGGTCGATTCAAGTAGTTGGCCTATGACATTTAAATATGAGTAATAATTTAAATAGGTAGCAATAGATGTCAAATACTTTACAGTAAAGTTAATAAACTCAGCATACATATAAACCAATGCAATATTTTATTAAAGCATATGAAGGTATACCAACTGTCAACTAAAGCATCCCTCAATGTTTTATTTGTTATAACAACATAAAAAAAACTCAACTGTGCTTCTATTTGGGTTCACTTGATTGTAGAAGTAAGCTACAAACACACTTGTTGTTATAGCTGATTTAGTGTAATTATTAATTATATGTCATCTAATTAGTGCTGCAATGTAACTCGAATGCATGTAAAATACCCCATTAGCTGATGCAACATAGTTATCATGTTTATATATACTTAAAGCTTTACACATAGATAACTGACCTTTCAATATGGCAACCCTAGTTTTTGCATTTGAAATCGGGAATGTAACTGTAATTTCTCTGAAAAGGACAATATTCTACTTACAGGGTGATATGAAGTAAGTCTGATTTCCTTCCCAAGCGCAATTGCTTTTAGCATATTTCCATCGCACTTGTCAATGACATCATCTAGCTCAAACTCCAAAAAGCAATTTTGAAGAAAAAAAGTTGAGCTGAAATGTAGTTAACCCCTAAAGACATGTTGTATTTTACCTTTTTATGCAAGCCTTCAGACGGCCTTTGCCTTCTGAATATTTTAGTGGGATACCACGTCTTTTTGAGTAGGAATTGCTCGTCTACCCTGGTTTTCAAATTCATCCAAGGATAATTGACTTACCAAACCACCAAGGTTTCCTATAGTTTCTTTAGCAACCACGACCAGTGGCATATAAACACAATGCTTCTTTATCTAAAAAATAATGAGTCTAATAGTTGACTTATAAGGTAGAGAACGCATACAGTTCGTGGGTTAAGTCTAACATCTCCCTCTGTATTGCTGCATTGTCAATCGGTCCCTGGAGGTAGTGATCCATTTTGGGCTCGTGTTTCTGCATGATTTGCAGCATGTGCCTGTGCAGCTTGCCACACAACCATAGCTTCAGTTGCAGAAGCTTTCGCTAGCCTTGCCATAGTATCTTTGTTCATTCTGTAAAAATAAATGAGAAATCCTGTAGTGCAAAAGGAAAACACATGTTTAGGGTGTGTTTGGATGTGTGTAGTGATACTAAGTATCAAAAATTCGTAGAAAAGATTTCTTTCCAAGCGCAATTGCTAAGAAACACATTTAAAGGGAGATATGTGAGTTTACTAATATTGGTAAAAAAATGCACTCTTAATGAATAGTAACAACTTTCGTAATACGTTTAAGATGAATACTAATAACTTTCGTAATACGCTTAAGATTCTACAATAGTCTTCTTGTTGACTCTACCAACAACCTATCATTGTGAACCATTACCATATAATATTAATTTCGTATAAACTCATCCAAATTCATTTTATTTCTGCACCAGCCTAAACCAAACACAACTTATGCTATCAGCCTAATTCAAATACTTTATTTCTGCATTCACCTGATCCAGAAACATATTGTTACTTCAGTAACTTGTTCTCGTCCAAACACACTTTTGTAATAATCCGATTCAAATGTACCTCTTTCATAATTCTACAGTAGCCTATTCGAAACGTTCCTTATTCTTATTTCTGCAGTAACGTGATCAAAATACAACTCATTTTTTGTAGTGACCTACTTGATAGATGTAAGTGCAGTGACTTTACCCACCGGTCTAGCATCTAGTCTCTTTCCCAAACTCATATCTAGCAGATAAAGACCATGAACAAACACCTCTTTTGCAGCAAACCCCACCTAAACCATAATTCGCAATAGAACTATGACGCAGCCTATCCACCTTAAACTTCACAGACTCATTCAACCCAAATAACAGTTATCGTAACATCCAGTCACGTTACCTAATTATCATATTCCAATTAACTGCCTTTCTTTCCCCCTACGTCGTTTAGGTCAGCTTAGTGAATGGTTGTTTTGTAAGCAGATAAACACTTCCAAATAAACCCAAACACCCCTTAAATAAAACTCTTCATCATTCACATATTTTTTTCTGCTTATCTCCTTAAGAAGCAGTGACAACAAAACCAATTAACCATAAATATGTAAAGTTACCTGATTTTGTCAAAGATGTTGCCAACAATTAATGAAACGATGTATCAGTCACTTAACTTTATCAAATTTCAGTTAACTAAACTCATCAGCTAAACTCATCAAGTGTACTTGACCAGTTGTGAGCCTAACAATTATTGGCCCATTACCCTACCCGCCCAACTTTAGTAGAATGCAATAACAATAAGCTAAACTCCCATACATGTTGTAGCGCAAGAACATCTTCTCCACCTCCTTTGCCTTGTAGTGCCTTGAATGCCTCCTTTAGCCACTCTACAAAACAGATAAACATAAAAACAAAAGAAGTCAGAAATCAATCATCAGGAAAAAAATAATAAAATAAAAACTTTTCCAAGAGCTTTAAATCCCTAATTATGATGACATTACAAAACACCTAAAAATATAAACATGTTCAAAGGTATAATTAGGGTTTTTTTTCGGAAGTGTAACACTATATAGGGAAGGGGAAAAAAAACCCTCACCGTGATTTCATTTTTTCTGACCTTGTTTCCGATAATCAGCAATGGAACCACCACCATCGATCAAGTTACTCATAACCTGTAAAACCCTTCTGCAATCAATTAACCCAAAAAGACATTTTTCTTTAAATGCAGTAAGGTTACAATTAAACCCCATAGAACACCAAACCTCATAAATTTTTTATAAACCCACTTCCGTAGCCAGCTTCTTTTTTTTTATTATTATTATTATTATTTTTTTTTCCAAGTTTTTACAGAAAGCTATGTGTGGGGAAGGTTTCAGTAGGGTGTGTGTGTTGAAATTTGGTGGGAAGTAGTAAGTATGAAGAAGCTGAACGATTTTTCTGGAGAATGGGAAGATCTGGAAGGATCTAGGAGAAGGGTAGATTTTTTTTGCTTATAAACAACGTTAATGACCACTTGTGGATATTACGGATGTAATTACGGAAGAACGTAGGTGAACAGGAATTTCCCCATCACATTTCAACCAATCGGAAGCTCACACAAAGCCCACTAACATACTGTTGGGCATGTACATGTACTATTTGATTATTTATGGGCCAATAAGAGTGCGAATTAACATATAACGGGGTACCTAAGAAATTACTGTTTTTGCCGTTACATTTCCATCTTTAGATATATATATTAATATGTAAGCCTATTAAAGTATGTAAACCAACTCCACTACCTACAAGCCCATACAAGGCCCATCCAATGGCGCCTAAGGATGTATAAAAGGCATAAATGACCTCATTTGTGATGTATACCCTGAAAGTGTAATTGTGTGGTTTTAGTGTGATAATAAAGTTCTCTTTTATCTTCTCTTTCTCTCCTACACCATTTTTCTCTCCTACACCATACGACACCATCATCTCTTGTCACCTTAGGTTAGTATGTGTTAGTTGATCAAACCTAGTGACAGAGACGGAGACAGTGGGGGAGCCATGGGGTGCTCGGCCCCCTCCAACACGCCCAATCTTATAAAATTTAAGCCTATGATCCAACTATAAGCAAATGACCCCCCTAACCTTTAAATGTCAAAAGAATTAAGAGAAGCTTGATACCTTTTCATGCACAATGTTTTCATCTAATATTTTTTTTATTAGTTATAAATGTGTTTTCTTTTCGAAATTTTAAGTTTTTAACCTGACGTATGTGATCATTAGAACATACTGTTTGAAGTTTTAGTTAAACTACTTTGTTAGCTTAAGAAAAAAAGTTCGGCCTCCTTATTCCTAATTCCTGGCTCCATCCCTGCCTAGTGACCTACATTATCGTTTCTACATTATCTTCCTCAACTCATTTCTATCTTTTTTTTTTTNTTTTATCTTCGTATTCATAAGCTATCTATAGTTTCTTCATCAAACATCAACAAATCCGTGCATCATTTAGCTCTTTCTAGTTCAAAATCATCATAAGGTGATTCCTAACATTTTTTTAAAGGTAGATCCTTAAAAAATCCCTGCATCATTTTTAGACGCTTTCAGCATCCAAGGTGGTTTTCGAGAACCACATTGTTATAAGGTGGGCTCGCTTATGCTCATGTTGAGTATTTGGATTAACTTATGTTAACAACTTGAGAAGTTCAAGTATTTGGTTTATGTTAGATTGGTAAATGACCAAAAAGGACATGAGGTGAAAATATAAAAAATAGATTACCATACAAGCCTTATAACATAATCCGTTTGGAGCATTGGGTACCTATTGGTGCCGTCGTGTGGTGCCATGTGTAAAGTGCTGCCACCTCAGCCATTTTTTCATAACACCAGAATCTATCACACAGCACAAAACCCCTCCCTCAAATTCCTGGTACCATGGGACACCCTCTGGCCCACACATAACCCATTAAAACACAAATACAACACAGAAAAAGGAAAATACGGGAGCTTTGGGACGGCGCAAAGCACGAAAACGCCACCCACAGTGTGGTCTGACGCTGTCGCATCGTGTTTTGGAAAAAATGCCACCCCTTAACGCAGGGTGAACACTCTGAACAAAATGAACTAAATTTCTTCATATTACCAAAATGAACCCACAAAAATAGTGATATAGTACTTGTATGTGAGAGAGAAATATGTATGAAGACAAAAGTTGTGACAAGACAACTTAAAGTTAGTGGGCCCTATTGGATTTTTTAGGGGTACAATTATTGGTACCTACTGACCCATAAAAAAAGTACAGAAAAGTTCAAAACTTTTTTTTTGTTCTCCTGTTTACAGTACAAGACAGTTTTTTTTATCAGTTTTTGTTTCGTACCTTTTGCCAGTTTAATACTTTTGACTTGTTACATTTATATTTTTGTTCCACACTTTCTATTTCACAGTTTTATAATACAAATAAATAAAATAAAATAAAATAAAATAAAATAAAAAAAA
>LBNU01007261.1:12724-43616 GCA_014162995.1 Artemisia annua
GGGGGGGGGGGGGGGGTGTTCTAAATAACCCATCCTTTTCTTTAAGTGTTTCATTCTTTTATCCTTTCTTCTTGTAATCTTTCTCCTTAAAAACCTTTTTTTACTCCCTTTTTGTTAAACTAAAGGAAGTGGTCACACGCACTCATCTTTCACATCTGTGCAACCTCAGCTTCCTCTCTGCTCTCACTTCCCCATGACCCTCTTACAAACCTTAGTGATCACATCCCCTTCCCCACCTTTCATTAAAATACCAACTATATACAAACATAACCCACAAAATACCACAAACACACTCACAAACTAAATATTCAATAATATAACATAAATACTAGCACAAATGCTTGGAAGTGAGTTGGTCAACTTCATTCCCTTTTTTTATCTCGTCACGCGTGAGTGATGGTGAGGGTAGTGCAATCACTAGTGAGGATGGGGTTTTGGTGCGAGCTATCACTCCTATTACCTCTAGTCTTATTACAAGCGCTTAACCTTGTCCTTTATGACTTTCTTAAACAAATAGGCGTGCTTGTCAAGTGAGTGTGCAGGAAGAATAAGACGCGTTTAGCCTTGTCTTTTATGTGGTTTTGGCATTTTTGCACCGCGCGGGTGTATTTGATGCACGAAGTTTAAATAATGGAAGCGTGCATAATTAATTTATGCGCACTAAGTTAACACATGAATGGTTACGAATTTGTTTGTAAGTCCGGTGTCTTATATCTAACGGTTGGTAGCCTGAAAGTCCATTTTGGTAAAATACATATGTGCGGTTCGTTTTTGTAATCTAGTATCATAAAAAGTCCATATAAAAAAATTTCTTAAATGTTAATGTTAGATTATGTACAATTAAAGGGTTAAATTGGATTTGTACTTGAGTATGTTATACAAGTCTAACCCTTTAAAAACGCCATACTTTTGGGATTTAGTCAAAAACCCCTTATATAAGCTTATAAGCCAACTCATATAAGCTTAACTTAACCCTTGTTTAAGCTTATTTAATACATATAAGCTAATAGACTTATAAGTCCATCATATAAGCTTACACAAACACCCTCAAAATCATCCTATAATATCAACTCCTATCTAAAAGTGAAATGAATAGTAATAAAGGGCATTTTGTTCTTTTCATATCATGCATGGATAATTATTTATTTCTTTACTTAGTTTTCTTTCTTTACTTTCAAATTTATCTATTTTTTCTAACTTTGTTTATATCATTCCACACTAAGAAAATAAGTACAATTAAAAGTATATTCGCTATCGATATAAGTAAAATTAAAAGTATATTTGCTAATCGCTATCAATTTTTACAATTTTTAATAAATTTATAAATTTAACAAATACTCATATACATGTGAAGTACATACACTACACTTCTCGAGTACGTACCCAAAAGTGAAACAAGATGTAGTAACATATTGTGAAGTACGTACACTACATTTATGAAGGACTTTGTTTTAGTCATTGATAAAATATAATAAGCCAGTTAAAGTCGTTATATTTATTTACACAGAACCACGGAACTGCTTCTACCACTACCGTACGAACCAATTACCAATATAAAGAGCTTGGAGAATTTCTATTTCCACTTGAGAAGATCATATTGGCAACCGAAAATTTCAGCTCAAAACATGAAATTGGAGATGGTAACGTTACCAAGGTCTACAAAGGAAAAATCTTTGAACGCTCAGTTGCCTTCAAACGCTATTATAACAAAGGAGAGCAACAATTCTTTAATGAGCTTGAGATTGTTTCCAGTTTCAAACATAAAAACATCATCCCTTTCATTGGTTACTGTTACGAAGGCGGTGAAATGATTATGATTTATGAGTATGCAGTCAATGGTAGTCTTGATCGTCATCTCCAAGACCCCGATAGAAGACGACGCATGACATGGGCAGAACGTCTTAAGATTTGCATAGGGGCAGCAACAGCATTCAGTTACCTTCATTCAGAACTTGGGGATGAGTGTGGCAAAGTAATACACGGAAACATCAAGAGTGGAAAAGTATTGTTAGATGACAATTTGGAAGCTACAATTAGTGGTTTCGGCATGTCAATAGTAGTGCCTAAAGACCAGAGACAAGCTATAATTCGTAGTTTCGGTACTCCGTTTTATGTTGATCCCATCTTTCAGGAATCTGACATGCTTCAGACAGAATCAGACATGTACTCTTTTGGAATGGTACTCTTTGAGATAGTGAGTGGGATGTTGGCTTATCATAAAAGGAGAATTGGTGATGAACGACCACAAAATCTGAGAAATTTGGTCCGACGCTATTACGATGATGGACTGGAAAATTTGATTGATCCCTCCATAAGAGATAGTATTGATGATCGTTCTTTCCGTGTGTTTAAAGAAATTGCATATAAATGCATTAGTTTCAATTTAAAGGAACGCCCTTCGATGAATAGGGTCATTAGGAGGATTAACGAAGCACTAAAGATTCAAGTAAGTCGTTTTCTATTATCTACTTTGATAAAACTTCATCTGATATTATACGCAACAATCAAAACAATCATGATGCCTCTTGTTTTATTGAACATATATATTCATTTAGCTTCATACGCAACAATTAAAACCATCATGATGCCTCTTGTCGCTTGAACAGAAAATAGGAACGAGAGCCCCTATTTTCTTCCTTTCCCTATGGGAACACCGCCCCCTTCATAGCGGCAAAAATCAAACCGATTTCCCGACTTAGTCCCAAACAATATATACATAGTGGTAGAGATTAAATGAAAAGACAAATATCCGTGAAAAGTGTAAATATATCTTAAGAAAACAAACTTATCAGAAGATTTGGAAATTTTTTCTCAAGATATAAGATGTTGGTAAAAAAAAAATTAAAGCAAGTTTTTTTTTGATTTTGGGTTTTTGTATGTTTTCTTTAAGCACAAAAAAATAAAATTTTAAAGCACAAAAGAATATTGATGTTCAATAAAATTTTGATACATTTACTAAAGAAAAGTTAGATGCAAAAACGATTTTGATGCACAGAATATAGATTTACAAAATTTTAATGGACAAATGTTTTCGTAATTTTTTTTCCTCGTCGCATCAATTCTACGCCAACTTTTTCTCTCTCAAAAACCTTTTCATTCAACTTTTCCTGAACCGTTGCAACATATTTTCTCTAAAAATACACTTAAACACAAATACACTCACAATAACCAATAAATATCACCCTCTCTCATCAAAATATCTTTCTTTCTCTTATTTTAGTTCAAGATTTCAATGCCGCTCGGAAATCTTTTTCTTTGCTCCTGTCTTTTCCCATGACAAGTGGTGTCACTTTAACGAGTTTAACCACCCTTTCCTCCATGTTTTCTCGCTCCCACACCGTTAGTAAAGTTATCCTCAAGTGACATCAAAGTATATAGTTTTTCGTGACAAGTGATGTACAAACTTTTCACAGCCTAGTGAAATTAATATGAGGTTCACACAGCCAGTGATGCACTCATATAGGAGATTTGAGTCACCCTTCTAAAAAAACCTGCTATATGAAAATATAAGTTAACCGTGGATATTTATAGGAAACCATTTTAATTTTGGATTTCTATAGTTTTTGTTAAATCTTCACAATTTTTTAGTTTCAGTGAATATTTACTTGAAAAACCTGAACTCTGTTTGAAATGTTCTGTTTATTGAAAAGCTAGACAAACTAGTAGTTGATTTTTTTTTCAATATCTTCTGATATTGTTGTGTGACTAATAATGAATTTTCCAGTTGATCTAGAATTTAAAGATTAGAACTTCTTTGCATCTACTCTGTGTCTTGATTTTGTGTGATGTGGTTTACTGGTGCAAATTGGATTTTGAAAAAGGTCAATCAATTAATCTCCATTAACTACAATCACTGAGACCACGTTGGTCTTCTGAAAAAAATTACTCAGAGTATGTGGTGTGAGCATGACATTTTGCAATATGAGTAAACCCATGTATAGTCTCAAAATATAGAGTTAATACCACGTTATATGTTTTTAGAAGTCTATTTTGTGTATTGGTAAAAAGAATATAAACAAGAAATGTAACAAGTGAAGCAATTGGGTTTAAGTTTCTTAGGACTCTGTTCTTGTCAATTGTTAAGATAAGGGCAAACTAATATGTCATCACTAAGAAAACTCGGTTATCTGTATGTTCTCAGAACCAGAGAGATGCTTCTACTCTCACCATACCGAGCCTATTATCTCAAAAGCAAGATTTACGAATTCCACTAGAGGAGATCGAGAAGGCCATCAAAGAATTCGGTAAACGACCTATTGGAAGCGGTACATTTGGTACGGTATACAAAGGAAAACTGTCTGAACGCTGGAATAACCGCATAGCTGCCATCAAATGCCTTAAACTGAACGGTGATGAGGGAAAGCCGGAGTTCGATAATGAGCTTAAGTTGATTTCCAACTTCCAGCACGAAAATATCATCGATTTCATTGGGTATTGTGATAAAGACAATGATAGGATTTTGGTATTTGAGTATGCTGTCAACGGAAGCCTGGAACGTCATCTTGAAGAACCTGATAAAGACCGTCCCATTACATGGGCAGAGAGACTAAAGATTTGCATAGGGGCAGCAAGAGGACTTAAATACCTTCATCTTGGTGGTGAAGATAAGAAAAAAGTAATACACAGAGACGTCAAGAGTGGTAACATTTTGTTGGATGAAAAATTTGAAGCCAAAATATGTGATTTTGGGCTGTCAAAATCCGGACCGGATTATCAGCCATATAGCAAACTCTTTACAAGGGCTGCGGGTACCCCATATTACATAGATCCTAGTTACCGAGAAGGTGGCATCCTCCGGACAGAGTCGGATGTGTACTCATTCGGCGTGGTAATGTTTGAACTACTGACCTGGATACCAGCTTGGGATAAAAGAAGCATTGGAGACAGTGATCCACAGCTTCTGATAAATCTGGTCAGACGCTACTCACTGGACAAGTTAGTTGATCCCCTTATAAAAGATAAAAGTGATAGCGATTCTCTTCGTACGTTTGCAGATATTGCATATAAGTGTATCGATTTGAATTTAGAAAAACGCCCTACTATGTATTAGAATTAGGTTATTTTCCCATATCTCATTCATAAACATTAACCATAATATATAGTTTACAATGCTTGGAGAATAAGCTAAGCTAAGTGGGCTAAACCCATACCAATAATAAACACAATAATGGGCTAATAATAATATACTAATACTCCCCCGCAGTTGGAGCGGGAGGCCTTCGAACGTTCAAACTGGAGCGAAAATCAAGAAACAAAGCAGCAGGAAGTCCCTTAGTAAAGATGTCAGCATACTGAAAACGAGATGGAACATGAAGCACACGAACTTGTCCTGAAGCAACATAATCACGGACGAAATGAATGTCGATCTCAATGTGTTTCGTGCGTTGATGTTGTACAGGATTTGTTGATAAATATACGGCACTGACATTATCACAATATACAATAGTAGCTGTAGACAAAGGGTGATGAAGCTCACGCAGCAGATTCCGAATCCAAGCTGTCTCAGCAACCACATTAGCAACACCACGATATTCGGCCTCAGCACTCGACCGAGACAACGTCACCTGCCGCTTGGCAGACCAAGATAAAAGATTGTCACCAAGAAAAACACAATAACCTGAAGTGGAGCGGCGAGTGACCGGGCAACCTGCCCAATCAGCATCTGTGTAAGCAATAAGCTGAGCAGTGGAGGAAACATGCAGCTGAAGGCCATGATCAAGGGTACCACGAATGTAGCGTAATATACGCTTCAAAGCAGTGAAATGTGGTTCACGAGGGTCATGCATATAAAGACACACCTGCTGAACCGCATATGAGATATCCGGGCGTGTGAAGGTAAGATACTGAAGTGCACCAGCTAAGCTCCGATATAAAGTAGGATCAGCAAAAGGGTCACCGTCAGGTCCAAGCTTGGACTCGGTATCAACAGGAGTGCGGCACGGATTACATTTCTGCATATGAGCTCTCTCGAGAATTTCTTCAGCAAACTTGGATTGCGATAAAAACATACCAGAAGTAGTGCGAGTAGCAGAAATACCAAGAAAATAATTAAGAGAGCCAAGATCCGTCATTGCAAACTCACCATGAAGAGCAGTGATAACACGCCGTAAAAATGTAGTAGAAGAAGCAGTCAATATAATATCATCCACATATAGTAACAAGTAGGCTGTGTCAGATCCATGCCGAAACACAAAAAGCGACGCATCAGTTTTGCTATGCTGAAAACCAATGCGAGTAACAAATCCCGCAAACCGCTGAAACCAAGCTCTAGGGGCTTGTTTAAGCCCATACAATGATCGCTGCAAATGACAAACATAATCTGGGTGAGCAGGATCTACAAAACCAGGCGGTTGATGCATATAAACTGTCTCAGATAAGTGACCGTGAAGAAAAGCATTCTTCACGTCAAGCTGATGAATAGGCCAATCACGAGATATTGCGAGACTAANCTATGCTGAAAACCAATGCGAGTAACAAATCCCGCAAACCGCTGAAACCAAGCTCTAGGGGCTTGTTTAAGCCCATACAATGATCGCTGCAAATGACAAACATAATCTGGGTGAGCAGGATCTACAAAACCAGGCGGTTGATGCATATAAACTGTCTCAGATAAGTGACCGTGAAGAAAAGCATTCTTCACGTCAAGCTGATGAATAGGCCAATCACGAGATATTGCGAGACTAAGTACAGTGCGAATAGTAGCTGGTTTAACTACTGGACTAAAAGTCTCATCACAATCAATCCCCTGCTGCTGACTGCGACCATTAGCAACAAGTCGCGCCTTATACCTGCTTAAAGTACCATCTGCATGAAACTTATGCCTGAAAAGCCACATAGAACGAACAATATTCACATTAGCTGGACGGGGCACAAGTACCCACGTCTTGTTAGTAATTAAAGCATTGTATTCATCTAACATAGCTTGTTTCCACTGAGGGTTACGAAGAGCATGAACATGAGAGCGAGGGAGCGGAGAGACAGTTGTGACATGACAATTCATACGCTCAAGAGGTTTAGATATACCGGCTTTAGCACGTGTGACCATGGGATGAGTGTTAACGGTTGAAGTTGGTATATCGGGTTGTTGCGTAGGGGCGGTAATGGGTATATTGGGTTGAGGTGGTGGGGCTGCAGTAGCGGTATTTGGCTCAGTGGTTATGTGGGTAGGAGAGGTGGGCGGTATAACATTTGTTGGATCGGGCTGAGGTTCATGGTTGTTTGTGGGCTCACGGGAAGGTGATAGAGTGTCTAGGGGAGTTGTGAGATGTTCATGGGCTACGGTTGGGGTTGGGGAAATAGGTATAGGTATGGTAGATAAAAAATCATAAGTTGGAGACGTGTACTCGTGTAGTTTGGCGAAAGGAAAGGTGTCCTCATCAAATCGAACATGTCGTGACAAGATAATTTTGTTTGAGGATAAATCAAGACACCTATATCCACGATGGTTGGCGGGGTAACCAAGAAACACACAGGGAGTAGATCGCGGTTGAAGTTTATGGTCAACATGTATATAGGGATAACATAGGCACCCGAATACACGTAAATTGTCGTAAGAGGACGGTTTGTTATAAAGTTTAGTAAATGGGACTTCATTTTGAATGGCAGTGGAGGGAAGAATGTTCAAGATATAAGCAGCCATGTTGAGTGCTTCTACCCAATAGGAGGGCGGTATATGAGCTTGAAAAAGCAAGGTGCGTATGAGGTTATTAATGGTACGCAACATTCGTTCAGATTTGCCATTTTGCTGTGAGGTTTTCGGGCAAGAAAAGCGAAATTGAATACCGTGTTTGAGAAAAAGGTCATGGAAGCGGGCATTGTCATATTCACCCCCATGATCACATTGTAAAGCCTTGATATCTACATCAAATTGTTGATTAACATAAGCGCGAAAAGCAACAAAAGTATCATACAAGTCTGATTTTTTATGCAAAGGATAAACCCAAACAAAATGCGAGAAATGATCCAAAAAAATAGCATAATATTTAATACCGCTCTCACTCGGAATAGGGGATGTCCACAAATCCGAGTGGATAATATCAAAAATAGAAGCAACATGCGACTCTGAACTAGAAAATGGAAGCTTTATTTGTTTACCTAATTGACAAGCATGACACAAAGCGGACGACTTTGACTTATTACAAGAAATTAAATTACTAGACTCCAAACGACGAAGCACATCTTCCCCGGGATGCCCGAGACGTTCATTTATTTTCCCATATCTCATTCATAAACATTAACCATAATATATAGTTTACAATGCTTGGAGAATAAGCTAAGCTAAGTGGGCTAAACCCATACCAATAATAAACACAATAATGGGCTAATAATAATATACTAATACTATGGAGAGGATCATCGACAGGATTGAGGATGCATTGGAGCTTCAAGTAAGTCTTTTCTATTCAATTATTTTGAAGGAATTCGTGTCATACGTAACATGATAACATATTAACACTGCTCTTTTGATGGTGTATATTGTTAATTAACGTAATAACAACGCTGACACCATTTTCACCCATTAAGTTTGACTGTTACTAGGACATACCTACACAACCCATGTCATCGAAAGAAGTCTCATATAACCACTTAATTCACAGTTCAAGATTTCGTCTCTCAATGATTATGATTATTAATTTTCTAGCTGTAGATTATATAATGTTCCTGAATTTGGACCTCCCATATTCACCTTTTCTTTAGCAGACTGTTTGGTTAGAATTCTATAAACTTGTTAAAAGATGAAATATTAGGCAAATACATCATCATGTAATTAGCATATACATATAAATTAATACTCACGGGACCACCTTAATTTATTAATTAAAAAAGTTATTAATTAATCGATATTAATTTATCTATAAATTAATGAATCGGGACCTCCAAAAAAATATTACTATTTTAGAGAGTTTATTAATTAATCAAGTTTCTACTCTACCTAATATATGCTTCATTGAACTTTAAAGTATATAAATTTAGAAAATTTCAATTGAACATTTATTGTGCAGAAATCACTAAATTTATTCACATTAAAACATGTATGAGAAATAATGACATGTGTTATGATAATCTTGATTATGAATTAGCATTGTTCTAGTTGCAGTACGTTCATATGTATTAAGATCAGGCATTTGGTTAAACATATTCTAGTTCTTTACATTAATATTGTCCTATAAGTTTTTTTTTCGTAAATCCTTGTAAAAAGTTTCATATGTTTTTTAGCAATGTTCATATAATTTATCTAGATTATGTGGAATGGTATAATCAATAGAAACAAAATAAACTAAAATAATTTTGTTGAAAGGTCAATAATAGAAACTTGAGTACATAAGCGTCACTGGGTAAAACTAGTTAGTTCTTTTAGGATTGTAACAATGTGCATATCATAAACTCACCATAATAATCTATATGCTTAACTAAAACTTCTATTGAATTTCACAACCCAGGAAATTTTTTTAGCAAAGGCGGCAGTAAATTGATAAAAGTGGCCAGGAATAGAGATCGGGCGAGAAGTTCAAATGTAGCAGTACAGATGGAGATGCGTATCAGCACATGAGTTGTTTTCTCAGTATTTATTATGGTGTTTTAAATTAACTGTGTAAGTGACATCTAGACGGTACAGGTGCGGCCTGTCTAGATTCAGTTTTTTATTTTTATTTTTTTTTGGTGCAAAAGGTGAAAATTATATTAATCATCAAAACAATATACAAGTTACAACACCACTGGAATGGACAGGCCCATCCAGGTATACAACTACTACATCCTTAAGATCTTGTCTAGATTCAGTTATGTTGTGCTTAGAAACAATAAAGTTGGGGTTAAGTTATGTCACCATGTAATTCACATTACTAGACGCCTACCAACAATAGAACATTTCTGACCTTGTTTCTAACATGTATAAAAGTTGAAAAGTTTGTTTCTAATTTATAAATTTAACCCTAAAAACAAATTGAAAAGTCAGGTTATTGAATATCTCCGGGATATCGATTTATGTCGCTAGATTTCTAGACAAATTATGTTTTGCCTCGGTCTTAACCAAAACTATGTCGAAATTGGTCTCAAATTAGAGATGAAAGTTCAAATTACATCACAAGACATTAGTTAACTGTGATAAGATGTAGCTTCTAGAAACATCTAATGTGTATAAATAGAACTCATTGTATCTCATTTCATTTGAAGCAATGTAAACTTTCTCTCTCAATTTCATGTAACAATTTTTCTCTTCAATAATGAAGTTTCACATTTTGCTTCACTTCTTGATATGGTATCAGAGACAGCCACCACACACTGTGGTGAGTAACTGATTCTGATCATCATAACAAACTTTTTCCGGCAAAATAACTACTTTTTCCACCCTAACTAACTTTCCCGCCAAAATCTGTTTCACCATCACCATCACAACCACCACATTCTGTTATTTTCTGATCACTTTCTTACACAGAATATCATCAAAACACCATTAATCCACCATTAACACCATCCAAAACTCATCAATCATCATCAGAACTCTGTTTTCTGTTTTCCTGTTATTTTCTGTTACACAGTTAGTTACAACACCACCATTATCAAAGCTTCACTTCACTACACATCATCACAATGACTACTGACAATTCACAAGATCAAACAAACATGAATACAATACTCAATGGTACAATCACACCATATCATCCATTGTATCTACACCAAATAGATCATCCAGGCCTCATCTTGATTTCCAAGAAGCTTACTGGCAGTGATAACTATAGTTCTTGGAAAAGATCCATGATCATTGCTCTCAATGCCAAGAACAAGATGAAACTCATCACTGGTGAATATCCTGAGCCATTAACAAATTCAACCAATAGAGCATTGTGGGAAAGGAATAATGATATGTTGATTTCTTGGATCTTGAACACTGTGACTGAACAAATTGGTAACAATCTCAATTTCATCAATTCTGTTCCAAAACTATGGGTTGAATTACATGAACATTATGCTCAAATTGATGGCCATAAGATTTACCAGCTTACTAATGATATTGTGCAATTGAAACAAAATGATTGTACTATTGAGGTCTACTATCACAAGTTGAAAGGCTTATGGGATGAATTTGATGCATTAGAGGCACCATATCTCTGTGTTTGTGTTTGTAATTGTGAAAATGGTAAGGAAAATGGTGATAGGGATCAAAGGAAAAGATTGGTTCAATTTTTTATGGGACTTGATGATAGTTATGCAAATATTAGAGGTCAAATACTCTTGATGCAACCTTTACCATCAGTGGTGAAAGCTTACAATATGGTGAGACAGGAAGAAAAGCAAAGGGAAGGATTCTAATGGTGAAACATCTGAGAGAAGGAGCAATTTTAAGAAAGGAGTGATATGTGGGCATTGTTCAAAAGAGGGGCATTCTAAGGATCAATGTTACAAGCTTGTGGGGTACCCAATAGGACATCCACTTCATGGCAAATTCCCAGCCAAACAGTCCTTTAGGCCAACTTCTTCCACTTATGGCAACAATAGAACAGTTAATATGGTGCAGAATCAAGGAGATAACACAAATACCACCGCTGCTCAGCCACAGTCCTCCCAATCTTCACAACCAAACACTCCTTCTGATAATCACATGGCTGCAAGGATGGACAAATTGCAGAACCAGGTCAACCAAATGATGATGCTGATGCAGAACAACCAAAAGGGCCTTTTCTCAGGTATCTTTTCCTCTAAAAGTCTTAAAATTCCAAAATTTGTAGCATCCTTGATATTTAATCTTAAACATGCCTGGATTATAGACAATGGTGCCACTGACCACATTTCAATCTCACTATCATTCATGATTGACATACATGTTTTACCTACACCTATCCATGTCACTTTACCTAATGGGCACAATATTAAGGTCACCACTTATGGTTCAGTCATCATAAACCAACACATAACCTTGAAATATGTTCTGTACATACCCTCATTTTCACACAATCTCATCTCAGTGAGTAAACTTTTACATGGCACAAACCTTTCACTCACCCTTACTGACAAATATTGCTTGTTTCAGGACCAGAACAAGAGGATTGCTCATGGAATCCTTTGTAATGGTCTCTACTTTCTACCTTCCTCAGTATCTTCCACACCCTCAGTTTCAACAATCAACAATCATTCATACTTGTGGCATTCAAGGATGGGACACTCATCATTTCCAGTTCTTAAGCAAATAAAGAGCTTATCTCCTCTTGTACATTGTAATTCATCTTTCAAGTGTGACATTTGTATGCTAGCTAAACAACATGCTTTACCCTTTCATAACAGCACTTCTTATGCAAAAGCTTTGTTTGATCTTGTACATATTGATGTTTGGGGACCATATAGGCACACAACTGTGAATAAGTGCAGATATTTCCTAACTATAGTTGATGATCACTCAAGAGCTACATGGACCTATCTCATGCCTAGTAAACAACACACAACTACTCATGTAAAGGCATTTTATACCTATGTTTAAACACACTTCAAAACAAATATCAAAACTGTGAGAAGTGATAATGGCACTGAATTCATAAACCATAACCTCAAAACATTTTTTGATTCAGTAGGCATTTTACACCAAACCTCATGTCCCAATACACCTCAGCAAAATGCTAGAGTTGAAAGGAAACACAAACAGTTACTTGAAGTAGCAAGAGCTATAAGATTCCAAGCAAATTTTCCAACCCAATTTTGGGGATACTGTATACTAGCTGCTACATACCTCATAAACAGACTTCCATCCACTTCAATTCAAAACAAATCTCCCTATGAAATTCTTCATAACACCACACCACCACTAGACCACATCAGAACAATTGGATGCAAAGCTTTTGTCCATCATCACTCACCTGACAAGTTTGCTCAAAGATCCATCCCAACTGTCTTAATTGGATACTCC
Organism: Artemisia annua; assembly: GCA_014162995.1. Lineage (NCBI taxonomy): Eukaryota > Viridiplantae > Streptophyta > Magnoliopsida > Asterales > Asteraceae > Artemisia > Artemisia annua. The sequence continues at coordinate 25,620 of LBNU01007261.1, forward strand.
TCACACCAAAAAGGATACCTTCTTTATGATCTCACCTCACACAAAGTGTATACTAGCAGACATGTGGAGTTTGATGAAACAGAGTTTCCTTTCCAAACAACAACAACACCAACTCCCCAACAATCATCTCCAACTCCTATTCATCCATCCAATATACCTGTTTTCCATCACCTGAGCCTACCCCTATACCACCAACACCACCTTCCTTGAATGCTACAGACAATTCATAACCATCTGCACAATCATCACAGTCATCACCTTCTTCTCATCACTCACAAAACAACACTCTTTCACCAGAACCAACCACCTCTGAGCCAATATCTTCACCTACACCAGTGAATCTTCAACCACCATCACCTCAAAATGCACCTCCTCCACCTCTCAGAACTTCCACAAGAACAAAGACACTCCCATCCAAATTTAAAGACTTCCACTACACTCTCCCAAAATCCAAAGTAAATCACATTCATAAACATCATTACACAAACTACATTAATTATTCAAACATCTCCACACCTAAACAAAGACATTTCATTAATACACTTAACAAAACAACAGAACCACACACCTTTAATCAGGCATCTAAAGAACCTAGATGGAAAGAAGCTATGAACAAAGAAATAAAGGCTTTAGAGGATAATGGTACTTGGGAAATAGTTATTTTGCCTGCTGACAAGTTTCCTATTGGCTGTAAGTGGGTCTTTAGGATCAAGTATAATGCAGATGGAACAATTGAAAGGTACAAGGCAAGATTGGTGGCAAAAGGTTACACACAGAGAGAAGGAATTGATTACCAAGATACCTTTGCTCCAGTGGCCAAGATGGTTACTGTCAGAACTTTGTTAGCCATCACTGTCCACAACAACTGGTACATAGAGCAATTGGATATCAACAATGCCTTCCTTCATGGATGTAACACCCCAACCCGATAAGGGTAGAAGTACCACATTATGGTGACATATCAAAGCACACAAACATACTACATAAGTAATACAAAGGAATCTCAAAGGTTACAAAGGAAAAATTCTGAAGTACAAGATTACAAAAGGGAACAACAAAAAAAATACTAAGTCTGAAAATATAATCACTTCTAATCATCTCCAATCCAGAATAGCTATCCAAGTGTAGTCTTCTAAGTCCAAAGTACTCTCCACTCATAACCCAGCTTCCTACTAAAAACCTGCCGCATGAATAGAAATGCGGCTGAGCTTAAAAAGCCCAGTGAACAGATATATACAAACAAAGTAAAAGATAAGGAACGAATAGTATCATACGGTGCATTGGGAATACAGAAGGCATAATCGAATGAATATCAAAGTGTAATGGAAAACCAGTAATCAAACCCGAGCCCAAACAAATCATATCATATAAGGTCATGTACCATAGGTAACCATTGTATTCGGAGGGGTGACCTCGGAATACCAAATGTAGTAGGAGGGGAGTCCTCAAGTAACCAATGGAGTGATCAGCGCCCAAAATGTGAAAGACGTGGATTGCACCCATGCATCAGTCACCAAACAAATCAAATCATATCATATCATGTCATATCCATCGAATCAAATCAAATCTAGGATGCATCCATACGCCCTCGCAAACAAATCATACTGGCCAAAACAAATCATAAAGCGCGCATATCATATCAAAAGGGGACGGTGTGGAACATCACTCAACCACACTAGAGTCATGCCATTGGTGCATCAATGACACGGCCATGTTACCTTCATGGCTAGGAAACAAATATGACTCGGGCATCAAACTAAAGGGTTCAAATGTCATATCATATCGAAGTTCATATTAAAGGTTCATATCAAATGTATCATATCAAAGGTTCATATCAATGTATCATAGCAAAGGTTCACATAGCAAAGGATCAAGCAAAGGTTCAACAAAGCAAAAGGCATAGATCATATAAGAAAGCCATATCATAAAGGCTCAGATCAAGGATAACATAATCAAAGCTAAAATAAAAAAGATGTGAACGAATCATGAGAAACCTTAAGAGATAAGGTCAGAATATCTGTACCTTAGACCGCACGTGCAAACATAATAGAAACATAAAGATTGGAGCAACTCCTTCTTCAGCGAATCTACACGAATTCATGATCGTCTTATTGTTAATAATTTATTTTAAATCAGATTACTCATTTTAGTCGGATTTCCATTTTTAGTAACTTTTCTTTTATAGCAGCTTTCCAAAAATAGTAAGTTTCATCTTTAAGTAGTTTAACCATTTCAAGTATCTTTCCATTTTAGGCAGGTTTCCCAATTTAGTAAGTTTCCATAAATAGTAAATTTTCTGAAATAGTTATGTAATACTTTAAGGTTATAATTGACCATTAAATATATTTAAGAGTTAAAATGACCAATATAATAGTTTAGGGTTAATTATGTCAATTTATTAAAGTTTAGGGTCAAAATGTAAATTATCAAAATTAAATATTAAAAATGTCAACTAAATTATTTTAAGGTTTATACTAAAATTTTATATTAAGATGATTATTTTAGACCCCGTCGTTCATAATTTATTAACGTACCATCGGCATTAATCTTAGACCGCGACAATCAGAATATGTTATTATTACGTGAATAATCACACGACTCGTATATATAAACCATAACTTAAATAAATCAACGCTTGACAAATTGATTCGACTTAATCTCGCTCTAGCCTATCTACATGAATTAGGAACCAATTATTACTAACAGTTCAACTAGTATTATCTAGTATTATGTTTTCTTACTTATATCAACCTTATTAGTGTCAAATATTCATTTTAAATCACTGAGCTTCATGTTTGCTCTAATAACGAGGTTCCCATTTGTCTACATATATAATGAACTAATTCTAGTTGTTGTTCAATATATTAAGATTTTGTGATAATCATCTATAACTTTGGCACCTTATAATAGAATATTTGAGTTTATCTACGGACCCAAAACACCAACGGTAGTTTTATTCAAAACCTCATTTATATAGTAAAAATTAGATTTTTCATATTATAGAGTTAAGTAATAACTCACTGGTGTTTAACTTTGTAATACTACATCATTTTCATGACCATATATTTTCATATCAGACATTACTAATAGATATGAATACAAAATCTTTATTACTAGTTTTCAAAACCTTTAAACTCACAAGTTCTACTGTGATGTTCACAAAACTAAAGATTTCAACATGTTCAAACTTACAAATGAAATGGCTGTTGAGACATATTACAAAAAGTCAGTTTAGAAGCTACATGTCGTTTATGGATTTTAAACTGTGTCATTAATAAACGCGTTGAAGACCCGCACTTCCGATTCGTTATTTCATGTAATGGTTAATTCGTATAGCATGCATGTATGTTTATTAATTTCAGTCGATCCATTAGCTAACTAGTGAACATATTTAGTCGAGAATCAAAAGATTAAAACGAAACGAAAAGGCAAGACAGAAAATACACGAACCCTTGATGCGTGATTAACGAAGAGAGCAAGGAACCAAAAGGACCAAGACCAGATTTGAACCGATTAACCAACCAATGTCGAGCCCAAAATTAAACACCCTCGAATCTGATTTAAACCATGCGACCACAACAACTCCTTCTCGAACCAAAACACACGATTACACCACCTTTGAATCGGAAATACTATGCCTCCTCTCGAACTTTTCTGCCTCGTCTTTGTATAGCTCGACCCAAAGCAGCCGAATAGTTTTTATTATTAGGGTTTTATGAGTGAGAGGAAGTGGTATTTGGTTGAGAGGAGAATGAGCAATTATGGGAAATATAATGGGAGAATAATTAACCGGGTCTTATGCTACAAATATGGAAGTGCAAACCTTCCATTTCAACTTTTGCATTATCCCTTTAGTGTAAATCGTGTACTTATTTTACAAGGGTTAAGAATTGGTCAAATGTAACATATTAATTTGTGATATGTACTTAGGAACATAGAGTGTTAATTTTATGTACAGAACAAAATATATTTGACCTCCGAAAGACTTTATAATGTGTGATGTTAGGTTAGGATTAAAAGGTGTGTAGAATTGTAATATACTTTAGGATATTGTTCAAGTATTTTGTAGTCCCAATTTTACAAAGTTCATGCGGTTAGGTTTAGTTCACGCACTTATGGAAATTTCAAATTGTATGGAAATTTTAAGAGAAACGGATTTTTGGATTTTACAATTCTTCCCCTCTAAAAATAAAATTTTCGTCCTCGAAAATTCAAGGGAAAACGAAACGGAAACACAACTGACTGTGAACGGAAATGTGGATGACTTGTTTCTCATGACTCTATCTTGTTGATCAACATAGCTTCGGTTTCCTCAGAAAGACATATCATACTGAATCCAAATCAAAAGAATAATATATCAAACGTAACAGATGATAATCGTATCCCCTCAGAAGAGATACAAGGAAGATGTAGGATTTGACGGATATATCGTCCGTGGAATTTGATTAGATAAATCAGATGAGAACGTACCGTATCGCAGAAAAGATGAGGGTGATAAATACGCTTAACCCTTCAGATTTTCAAATAGTCTCGTCTTCAATATAACCTTTCAAAGGTATTCTCATAGACAGACAGATCTTGTTTTCTCAGAATCCAAAATCTCATATCTTAACTCATAACAGATCATCATGAAACAGATTCATCGAATGTGAGACATACATATAGCAAAACATAGGTGTACTCCTTCATAGTAACAGATTGAATCCATACAGACAGAAAATAGATTGTTTGATAACATCAAACGGCAGAAAGCTCTACAATAGAACCTAAGATTCTTATCAGAAGCGCAGAGGTCAACAAACGCATATCGAGTATCCAAACGTATCAAGTCGTATAACGGTGAAGGCAGATTAAGCATATAGGCAGAATGAGCCTAACGTCTCACTACACGCTGATAATCTCAAACAGATATCAGAAATTCTAAAGCTTCTAAGGTACTCTTCGAAATATCCTATGATCACAATAAGTGCACGTTATATGATGTAAGTATTATCACGTTGGCCAGACGTCATAATACTGGCATCATATAAATATGCCCTCATGATGACCATACTTTATCTCAAGTCGTGAAATAAACATCTTATCTTAACCACCTAACAGTCCTTCTACTTCCTAGGGTAGGTCCAAATCAATCATCATTAATGGATTCGAAATCAGAGAAACAGATCATATAAATAATGTAACGGGACCTAATAAGTATCATCAAATGAAGCACGCCGTCAAAAGCATCGGGTCTTCCACAATTCGTCAAAGTTCTCATAACAAAACCATTATTCAACATACGCAGAGTGAACACAGAACGGAATCACTAATAGAGAACTCAAATCATTCAAAGGATCTTATTATCAGGTAACGGAAACTTAAATAGGTGAAGCATGAGTGAATTACGTCATCAATAACTTCATCCTTCACAGAATCAACTCATCTACACAAATGTTTGCTTCAAAATCCGTTCATTCAAATACATGAACTCAAATCTATCCCAAGTTCGAGTAGTCTGTCTATGTTTGTCCATCTGATCATTTGTTAAAAAGGAATTGTAAACTTGAGTCTGGTTCCTCAAGCCTTCGGTAACTCTTCTTGGAATTGTGGTGTAGTAACGTGACCCTCTGACCCTATCACTGTGCCTTCTTCCATCTGCAAGTATGCTTCTGCTATCAATTCATCTTAGTACAACTAAAATGAATAGAGAAGCAAGACTGCGTGTCTTCAACAGGTCTTCTAGCACAGCTCCAGATTTAAAGGAAAACACCGCCACTGTCAACTCCAGGTTATGTGCTAATAGTTCGTCTCCTACAGTCTGGTTGTCTTGATGCCCAATTTGCTGCATAAGGTATAATCGAGTCCTTCCTTAGTGTCTCTCCACCTCCCATATACTTTGTCGATGGTAACGCCAGTCGTGAACATCTTCCACGGCTCTTCTCAAAGGTTCCTAACTTCGGTAACTGTCGTCGATCTTGGTCCTTTTAGTAAGAACTCTGTCTCTGCAGGACACATGGCAATCTCTGAACGCCAATCAAATCTATTCTTCTAAAACAAAGGGTCATTCTAACTTAATGCAAAGATGATCTACATGTTCCTCTTCGTCTCTGAACACAAACACAATGTCATACTATGACAATTTGTCCAAATACTCGCGAAAGACATGATTTCATCAGATGCATAAGAATAGTTGACATAATAGCCAGTACAATTGGCATCATTAAAGCTCATAATGATTATAGCGAGTACAAAAGTGGCTTCAGAAATCATTTTATGGAAAACTTTACATACACTTCACGTCACCTTCCTTCTTCTTCACGAATAAAACTGAAATACTTCACGGAGATTACTCTCGGTTAATTAACCCCCTTCTTAAAAGTTCTGGTGGTTGCTTCTTCAGTCCTTCAAATCTAAAAGAGGCTCACTGATACGATGTTTCAAAAGTAGACCAAATCAATCATTGATACCCAAAAATGAATAATGATTACAGATAGTGATACGGTTAAGTTCACGATAGTCGATGCACCGTCGCATACTTCTTTCTCTCTTCTTCATAAACCAACAGGAGCATCCCAAGATAAGCACTAGGGTGAGCAAAATCATATTCTGCCAGATCCTTCAATCCCTCAACTTCTATGGCACTATGGTTTCTTCAACTGAGATCAGTTCAATGCCAACTCTACTTCCCAAGCAGAAGGGAGTACCAAAAGGTTCATCAGAGAACACTGAAAAATTTTTGTACAACAAAATACCTCCAATGCCAGAACTTTCCAAGGGTGGACACCAGTAGGTGTCAAGAAAAACTTGACAATCAAATGATATGGGAGTCTGTACTTCCATAGCAGCATTAATCTTACAGATTTAAGTGGTTGAGAGCCATCATAACAAAAGTAGGATGAAGTAGATTGCTAAAGGTCACATATCGGATACGGTAGTCTATGGTAGCTTTATGAAAAGCCAACCAATCCATAACCAAAAACCTCAAATCAATTATATCAAAAGTAAACGGATTTGTAGCACGGGTACGGTCGTCAAACTAGACGGGTAGTTCATATATCAGAGTCAAGTACATGGTTCATCAAAAGTGTTAAGATAGATAAGCGGGCAGTTCGAGGTGTAGGAATCTTGTTTGGCTCCTTAGTCCAAGTGACAGGTAGAGTGTGTATCGGCGGTAATACGAACATCGTATAATTGTCAAAAGTGAGATGTATGGGACATCAGTTGTCGGCATCATCATGCTCAGTTAACAATTTCGTACAGAGATAATATTAGCATCATATCTTTCCAAAGGAAATTGATTGGCAGACAAAGTTCATCATTCGAAGGGAGTGAAAAAAATCTTCCTATATCCGTGGTTAATAATTACCAGAGTTCTCATAGGAGTATTAATGGATTATGCAGAGTCAAATAGTATCGGACGATACATTTTATATCCAGCACAAGTAATGAATTCATAGAATGTGTCAAACACATTATGATTGAATAACTTCGGGATGGTCGGAAAGGTATCAAACTGTTTATCAAACAAATCGGAAATGGAGATTAGAATCAGAGAGTGAAACTTAAATGGTGTAAGGTATCCATGTAATTTCCCGAGGCATTCAAAACTTACTTGGTTACTGAACTTAGGTTGCAAAACTTTCTAGCTTCTGAAACAAATGTTCTTATAAGGCATAACTAAGGGCAGAGGCACGAATCAGAGTGATGCGGAAGCAATGCTACTGACATATATATCCTAGTTTACCCATTCCTCACCGGTAATAACTTAATTTCCTATAGGGAGATCTTAAAGCAAATTCTCAAAGGTTGTCTTATGAGTGCCTACAGTGGAAACTTAAGGGTCCAAACTTCACAGGTCAAGGTTTAATGTACTACAAGTCGCAGCCTGGGCTCTGATACCATAATTATAACACCCCAACCCGATAAGGGTAGAAGTACCACATTATGGTGACATATCAAAGCACACAAACATACTACATAAGTAATACAAAGGAATCTCAAAGATTACAAAGGAAAAATTCTGAAGTACAAGATTACAAAAGGGAACAACAAAAAAAATACTAAGTCTGAAAATATAATCACTTCTAATCATCTCCAATCCAGAATAGCTATCCAGGTGTAGTCTTCTAAGTCCAAAGTACTCTCCACTCATAACCCAACTTCCTACTAAAAACCTGCCGCATGAATAGAAATGCGGCTGAGCTTAAAAAGCCCAGTGAACAGATATATACAAACAAAGTAAAAGATAAGGAACTAATAGTATCATACGGTGCATTGGGAATACAGAAGGCATAATCGAATGAATATCAAAGTGTAATGGAAAACCAGTAATCAAACCCGAGCCCAAACAAATCATATCATATAAGGTCATGTACCATAGGTAACCATTGTATTCGGAGGGGTGACCTCGGAATACCAAATGTAGTAGGAGGGGAGTCCTCAAGTAACCAATGGAGTGATCAGCGCCCAAAATGTGAAAGACGTGGATTGCACCCATGCATCAGTCACCAAACAAATCAAATCATATCATATCATGTCATATCCATCGAATCAAATCAAATCTAGGATGCATCCATACGCCCTCGCAAACAAATCATACTGGCCAAAACAAATCATAAAGCGCGCATATCATATCAAAAGGGGACGGTGTGGAACATCACTCAACCACACTAGAGTCATGCCATTGGTGCATCAATGACACGGCCATGTTACCTTCATGGCTAGGAAACAAATTTGACTCGGGCATCAAACTAAAGGGTTCAAATGTCATATCATATCGAAGTTCATATTAAAGGTTCATATCAAATGTATCATATCAAAGGTTCATATCAATGTATCATAGCAAAGGTTCATAGCAAAGGATCAAGCAAAGGTTCAACAAAGCAAAAGGCATAGATCATATAAGAAAGCCATATCATAAAGGCTCAGATCAAGGATAACATAATCAAAGCTAAAATAAAAAAGATGTGAACGAATCATGAGAAACCTTAAGAGATAAGGTCAGAATATCTGTACCTTAGACCGCACGTGCAAACATAATAGAAACATAAAGATTGGAGCAACTCCTTCTTCAGCGAATCTACACGAATTCATGATCGTCTTATTGTTAATAATTTATTTTAAATCAGATTACTCATTTTAGTCGGATTTCCATTTTTAGTAACTTTTCTTTTATAGCAGCTTTCCAAAAATAGTAAGTTTCATCTTTAAGTAGTTTAACCATTTCAAGTATCTTTCCATTTTAGGCAGGTTTCCCAATTTAGTAAGTTTCCATAAATAGTAAATTTTCTGAAATAGTTATGTAATACTTTAAGGTTATAATTGACCATTAAATATATTTAAGAGTTAAAATTACCAATATAATAGTTTAGGGTTAATTATGTCAATTTATTAAAGTTTAGGGTCAAAATGTAAATTATCAAAATTAAATATTAAAAATGTCAACTAAATTATTTTAAGGTTTATACTAAAATTTTATATTAAGATGATTATTTTAGACCCCGTCGTTCATAATTTATTAACGTACCATCGGCATTAATCTTAGACCGCGACAATCAGAATATGTTATTATTACGTGAATAATCACACGACTCGTATATATAAACCATAACTTAAATAAATCAACGCTTGACAAATCGAATCGACTTAATCTCGCTCTAGCCTATCTACATGAATTAGGAACCAATTATTACTAACAGTTCAACTAGTATTATCTAGTATTATGTTTTCTTACTTATATCAACCTTATTAGTGTCAAATATTCATTTTAAATCACTGAGCTTCATGTTTGCTCTAATAACGAGGTTCCCATTTGTCTACATATATAATGAACTAATTCTAGTTGTTGTTCAATATATTAAGATTTTGTGATAATCATCTATAACTTTGGCACCTTATAATAGAATATTTGAGTTTATCTACGGACCCAAAACACCAACGGTAGTTTTATTCAAAACCTCATTTATATAGTAAAAATTAGATTTTTCATATTATAGAGTTAAGTAATAACTCACTGGTGTTTAACTTTGTAATACTACATCATTTTCATGACCATATATTTTCATATCAGACATTACTAATAGATATGAATACAAAATCTTTATTACTAGTTTTCAAAACCTTTAAACTCACAAGTTCTACTGTGATGTTCACAAAACTAAAGATTTCAACATGTTCAAACTTACAAATGAAAGGGCTGTTGAGACATATTACAAAAAGTCAGTTTAGAAGCTACATGTCGTTTATGGATTTTAAACTGTGTCATTAATAAACGCGTTGAAGACCCGCACTTCCGATTCGTTATTTCATGTAATGGTTAATTCGTATAGCATGCATGTATGTTTATTAATTTCAGTCGATCCATTAGCTAACTAGTGAACATATTTAGTCGAGAATCAAAAGATTAAAACGAAACGAAAAGGCAAGACAGAACATACACGAACCCTTGATGCGTGATTAACGAAGAGAGCAAGGAACCAAAAGGACCAAGACCAGATTTGAACCGATTAACCAACCAATGTCGAGCCCAAAATTAAACACCCTCGAATCTGATTTAAACCATGCGACCACAACAACTCCTTCTCGAACCAAAACACACGATTACACCACCTTTGAATCGGAAATACTATGCCTCCTCTCGAACTTTTCTGCCTCGTCTTTGTATAGCTCGACCCAAAGCAGCCGAATAGTTTTTATTATTAGGGTTTTATGAGTGAGAGGAAGTGGTATTTGGTTGAGAGGAGAATGAGCAATTATGGGAAATATAATGGGAGAATAATTAACCGGGTCTTATGCTACAAATATGGAAGTGCAAACCTTCCATTTCAACTTTTGCATTATCCCTTTAGTGTAAATCGTGTACTTATTTTACAAGGGTTAAGAATTGGTCAAATGTAACATATTAATTTGTGATATGTACTTAGGAACATAGAGTGTTAATTTTATGTACAGAACAAAATATATTTGACCTCCGAAAGACTTTATAATGTGTGATGTTAGGTTAGGATTAAAAGGTGTGTAGAATTGTAATATACTTTAGGATATTGTTCAAGTATTTTGTAGTCCCAATTTTACAAAGTTCATGCGGTTAGGTTTAGTTCACGCACTTATGGAAATTTCAAATTGTATGGAAATTTTAAGAGAAACGGATTTTTGGATTTTACAATTGAGATTTGCATGAAGAAGTCTACATGACCATTCCACAAGGATATTCAAAAGATCTTCCACCAAATTCAGTATGCAGACTCAAGAAATCCTTGTATGGCCTCAAACAAGCCAACAGGCAATGGTTCAACAAGCTGACACTCTTTCTTCTCTCCCTCAACTTTCAACAAAGCTATGCAGATACTTCTTTATTCACATTCTCTAAAGGTCAAAGCTTCACAGTCCTTCTTGTCTATGTTGATGATATATTGTTGGCAGGAAATGATCAAGCTTTCATCAATCATATCAAGCAACAATTACATCATAAATTCAACATCAAAGACCTTGGACCACTTCATTATTATTTGGGCATTGAGGTATTAAGAAACAAGTCTGGAATTGTACTCTCTCAAAGGAAGTATGCTTTGGAACTACTACAACATGCTGGTGTACTTCATGACAAACCAGCAATCACACCACTTGACCCTACAGTATCTCTAAACAATGGTACAGGTAGCCCACTCTCAGATCCTTCTACATACAGAACACTAGTAGGCAAGCTCATCTACCTCACAATAACAAGACCTGATCTCTCATTTTTGCTGCACAAGTTTTGAGCCAATTTTCTCATGCACCTACCACTGTTCATATAAAAGCCCTGCAAAGAGTCATGAGATATATCAAGCTGTGTCCAGGCCAAGGCCTTCATTTTCCAAAGACCACAAACTTAAACCATTCAGCTTATTGTGATAGTGACTGGGCAGCTTGTCCCATCACCAGAAGGTTAGTTACAGGGTATGCTATCTTTCTTAGCAGCTGCCTCATCTCATGGATTTCTAAGAAACAAATTGTGGTTTCTAGATCCTCCACAGAGGCTGAGTATAGAGCTTTAGCTGATTGCACATGTGAAATAACCTGGCTCAAATGTCTTCTCCAAGATCTTAAAGTTCAAGTTTCTTATCCTGTCCCCATTCTATGTGACAATGAATCTGCTATAGCCCTTGCTTCTAATCCAGTACATCATCAAAGGACAAAACACATAGAAATAGACTGTCATTTTGTTAGGGACAAGATCAAAGATCACCAAATTTCACCATCCTACATCCCTACTAAGTTTCAAGCTGCTGATGTACTAACTAAAGGTCTTCCTAAAGTTCTACACTACAACTGTATTGGCAAGTTTGGCATATGTGATCCTTTCACATTGCCAACTTGTGGGGGGGGGGGTATAGAAGGCACAATCAAGAATATGCAAGCTGACACTCAAAGCAATGGAGATTCAAGACAGTCAAAGACTCACAAAGTCAACAATGTACAGAAGTCAAATGTAAAGTCAACTGTCTCAGCAAAGATCAAACTACATCACAAGACACTAGTTAATTGTGAGAAGATGTAACTGTTAGTTATAGATAGCTTCTAGAAGGATTAAATGTGTATATATAGAACTCATTGTATCTCATTTCATTTCAAGCAATGTAAACTTTTCTCTCTCAATTTCATGTAACAATTTCCTCTCAATAATGAAATTACACATTCTGCTTCACTTCTTGATTAAATTGCTATAAGCGTATAGTTTGACCAAATAAAAAAGTGATTTTAAAATTGCTACCGTATTATGTACGAGTTTTACCAACTTTTCTTTTTGATAACCTTGATTTTTTACTATTTGACTAATTAATGATGAGGTTTGAATCAATCGTCACAAATAATTAAACCGTAAAGCTTTATTTTTTCAGGAGGTTGATGGTATGTGCTTATTCACATACCTTTTATTCACCATTATTAGACTATTTTGGACCAAAAACTAACGCGAAAAGCCAAAGATATCGTGTTTTTGTGTTTATGACTGTGCAGGTATGGATATTGCTAAAACATCACAAAAAGCAACCTAAAAGCCCAAAAAGAGCACGAGATGTGGAAAAGAGTTTGAAAGAGAAGCAAAAGAAGAAATCTACTCATGAAAAGCCCGTGAAGATGAATTATTTCTCAAAGGCTCAAGAAAGTACAAGAGACACTTAATCAAAGCTCATTGATGATTATGAAGCTATAACTTTCTAAATCCGAGCAAGTGATCACTTTTACATTATTGAAGATCTTTGGAAAGCTCGTCAACACATCACCTCAAAGTTACAAGGACTATAGTCGTGTTTTAGAAAGTTAAGATAGTGTCGTATCTCTAGTTTATGCTTTGTATGAACAAAATTATAAAGACTAAGGGGCTAAGTGCAAAATGTAAAACAAGGGATTAGTCACCTAGACTCCCTTAAATACCACCCCATGGCCTCATTTAGTCTTGGTTAGTTTTTGGTAGTTTTTAGTTTTCATAATCCTAGTTTATTTTCATGTTGTAGTGTAAGGTTTTAATACAAGCTTTTTATTTTCATGTCCAAGTCTTTTACTTTGCTTATTTCCTTGCTTATTTGCATCTTCTTTTCATCTTATTCAAGCTTCTTACTTCTATCTTGATTCAATATAAGCTCATAAAAGTCTTGCACCACCTTTGCATGAAAAGAAATTTTCGTGCCTTATGATTATGACTTGAGCTTATTTGGGTTTTGCTAGCTTGTGAGAGCTTTTGTTTTGTTTTTGTTTAGCTTATTTACAAGTTTTAAAGTCGTTATCTTTAGCTTTTTAATCTTTATTTTGAGTCTAAACTAGCTTTTCATTTACAAGCCCTAGAAATATGTTTTGCTTATTTTGATTAGTTGTGTTTTCTATAGCTTATTTTGAGTATTGGTCTTGCTTAATATTGAGTTTAAATAAGTTTTCATTAAGTTTTTATAAAAATTTTACGTAAAAAAATATGTCCAGTATGTATTTAGGGTTTACTAGCGAGTATGGAGTCTATTAGGGTTTAGTAGCGAGTATGGTTCCCTTTTACATAGCGAGTATGCTATTTATTTTGTGCTAGCGAGTTTCATCTTGGCTAGTAGCGAGTTTGGTCTTGGCTAAACCATAGCGAGTTTGTTTTTCTTTTCAACATAGCGAGTATCTTTTCCTTTAGAGCTTAGCGAGTTTGGTATCACATTTAGGATAGCGAGTTTGGTGTCTTAAGTGTGTAGCGAGTTTGTGTCTTTAGGTCTAGCGAGTTTCGTTTCTTATAGTAGCATAGCGAGTATGGTTTTGAGTTTAGGGTAGCTAGTTTCCTTTTTCATTTAAGTATAGCGAGTTTAATAATTATTTTGTCATAGCGAGTTTAGATTTTTATTTTCTTTAGTTTTTGAGTCTTAGTCTTTTATTGTCGTGTCTTGTTTATTTCTAAAAGCCGAGCTAGGCTTTTTGGTACTCTATCGTTCATCGAGTGGAGTTTACTTTTATTGATTTCATACCGTTACTCTGTCCAATTTTCTTTTAAACCTTTTAACTTAGTTTAATTTTCTTTCGTTAATTAAATAACAAAACAACAAAAACATTTTCTTTATTTCTTTCTTAGTTTAAACTTTTATTTCTTTTTCGCTTTACTTAGTCTCATGTTTTCTCTAGTAGTTAAACTTATTTTCTTATCGTTCTTTATTTCATTTAAACTTTATGCAAACCTTTCGTAGTATAACTAAAACAAATTCAAATCTTTTCAACCCATTCATCTCACATAACTCACGACTTGAGTGACTAGATCAATTTCAACGCTCGTTGGGACAACGATACCCGTGGTTCTTGCTTTCACTAGCTAAGAAACGCTCTTATCAAAATGGCGCCGCTGCCGGGGAGCGGTTGATTAAGATTAAGTCATTCGTCGTTCGAGACTTGTGTTTTGAAGAACCTTCTTTTAGAAGTTAACGCTTTTCTTAAACATAAAAACAACTAAAAATTATAAAACCTATAAAAGCCAAAAATATTTTCTATTTTCTTTTTTTAACTTATATAAACCAAAAAGATTTTCCTTTTTCCTTTCTTTTCACATTTTGTTTTGTTTTGATTTGTATGATCACTCGTTCCAAGTCTAACTTGAACGAGTTTTCTTATCTTGAAGTGCCTACTATTCGGAGCCGTCGTAGATGAAAGCAAAGGAGCGTACCCGAGTTACGTGATCCTCAAGATTTCATCACCGAGATGAATAACAACAACAACAACGGTGCACAAGACAATGGTGAACATCCGCCGGTGGGTGGTAACCAACCTTTCCATGATCCTCGTCCCATCGAGGAACAACTTCAAACGCCTTTCCAAGGTGTGAAATGAGCTATTGTGATTCCCGATATTCAAGGAAATAATTTCGAAATCAATCACGGCGTACTCAATCTTATTTCAGGTATGGCCTTTCATGGTTTTGACCACGAAGATCCTCATGCTCACATTCGGAACTTAACCGATATTGCTGAAACCATAAAGTTCAATCATGAGGTTGTCAAAATGAAACTGTTTTCCTTTTCTCTCAAAGGAGCTGCTCGTGCTTGGCTAGACAAAGAACCATACCAATCGATTCATACTTGGGATGATTTGGCTAGCAAGTTCCTTAACAAATTCTGTCCACCATCAAAAACCTCAAATCTTCGTTCTCAGATCCTTCGTTTTCAACAAGCTTTCGATGAATCATTCAACGAAGCTTGGGATCGATTCAAAGAGTTACTCGAAAAGTGTCCTAATCACGGGTTTTCTGAAATGCATCAAATCGATACCTTCATTATGAAGCTATAACTTTCTAAATCCGCGCAAGTGATCACTTTTACATTATTGAAGATCTTTGGAAAGCTCGTCAACTCATCACCTCAAAGTTACAAGGACTATAGTCGTGTTTTAGAAAGTTAAGATAGTGTCGTATCTCTAGTTTATGCTTTGTATGAACAAAATTATAAAGACTAAGGGGCTAAGTGCAAAATGTAAAACAAGGGATTAGTCACCTAGACTCCCTTAAATACCACCCCATGGCCTCATTTTAGTCTTGGTTAGTTTTAGTTTTTAGTTTTTCATAGAATTTAGTTTATTTTCATGTTGTAGTGTAAGATTTTTATGCAAGCTTTTTATTTCATGTCCAAGTCCTTTACTTTGCTTATTTCCTAGCTTATTTGCATCTTCTTTTCATCTTATTCAAGCTTCTATCTTGATTCAACATAAGCTCATATAAGTCTTGCACCACCTTTGCATGAGAAGAAATTTTCGTGCCTTATGATTATGACTTGAGCTTATTTGGGTTTTGGTAGCTTGAGAGAGCTTTTGTTACGTTTTTGTTTAGCTTATTTACAAGTTTTAAAGTCGTTATCTTTAGCTTTTTAATCTTTATTTTGAGTCTATACTAGCTTTTTAGTTACAAGCCCTAGAAATATGTTTTGCTTATTTTGATTAGTTGCGTTTTCTATAGCTTATTTTGAGTATTGGTTTTGCTTAAGATTGAGTCTAAATAAGTTTTCATTAAGTTTTTATAAAAATTTCACGTAAAAAAAATGTCTCGTACCTCTTAAACCCCAAAATAGCGAGTTATGTGTGTTTTTCTCTTTCTAGCGAGTATGGTCTCAAAACTATAGCGAGTAAGCTATTTACTTTTTGGTCTAGCGAGTTGCAGCTTGGCTAGTAGCGAGTTTCGTTCTTGTAATATGTCTAGCAAGTTTCGTTTTTAGCGAGTTTCAAGGTTTTGTAGCGAGTTTGATTTCCAAAGGTTAGCGAGTATGATTTTTATTGTGTGTCTAGCGAGTTTGTTTTTTTGATACTTAGCGAGTTTCATGTTTTTCAAAACCTTAGCGAGTTTCGTTCTTGTAATATGTCTAGCGAGTTTATTAAGTAGCATAGCGAGTATGGTCTCTATGTTTACATAGCGAGTTTGGTTCCAAGTTTAGAATAGCGAGTTTCATTTTTCGATAGGTAGCGAGTTTGGATTTTTATTCGCTTTAGTCTTTGAGTCGTAAACTTTTTTGTGTCGTGTCTTATTTATTTCTAAAGCCGAGCTAGGCTTATTTGCACTCCATCGTTCATCGAGTGGAGTTTACTTTTATTTATTTCATACCGTTACTCTGTCGATTTTTCTTTTTACCCTTTTAACTTAGTTTAATTTTCTTTCGTTACTTAAATTTAAAAATACTAAAACATTCTCTTTATTTCTTTCTTTCTTAGTTTAAACTTTTATTTCTTTTTCGCTTTACTTAGTCTCATGTTTTCTTTCATAGTTAAACTTATTTCTTTTCTTATCGTTCTTTATTTCATTTAAACTTTATGCAAACCTTTCGTAGCATAACTAAAACAAATTCAAATCTTTTAAACCATTCATCTCACATAACTCACGACTTGAGTGACTAGATCAATTTCAACGCTCGTTGGGACAACGATACCCGTGGTTTGAGCTTGTACTTTGCTCCTGCGAAACATCAGTTCTCCACTCTAAAATTCGACTAAAGTTCCACTAGGTTCTATCAAATAAAGAAAAATCGTTCTATATATATAGAAAACGCGGGCTGACGGCGTCAGCCCAATAGGTGACGTCGTCAGCTCGGCGATTAGGGTTTCCTGACGGCCTTGATTGACGTGGTCATAATTGCTGGTTCCAGATCTGACGGCCTTGGTTGACGGCGTCACCAAATTGCACTACGAACTCTCTGGCCCGTCACGAGTCTTTTTTCCACTTCTGGACTTCACTTGTTCCTGACGGCGTCACCTTGTAGTGTGTGACGGCGTCACCTTCTGTAATCTTCAAGGTCTTTTGAGTTTTTGTTGTTTTCCGCACTTTTTCACTTCGAAAACGCCCGAAAGTGCTTCTTTTGTGATTTTCCCTTCAAAAGTACCTAAAATGAGAAAAGAAATGACTTTGGGTGAAATCCAAACCAAAAACATACGAATTAGGACTCAAACCGACCCCTAAAAACGTAACATTTTTCGTCTCATAAGAATTATACACAAGTATATGCTTAGTTCTTATTTGATTTCTTTTTAAAACTTCCAATTGAAAAA
>LBNU01007261.1:52530-107105 GCA_014162995.1 Artemisia annua
GCGGAACGAAATGAACTCAAGCGAAAGAATGATGATAGGAGAATTGTCTTGCATGGCAGTAGTAGAAATACAAACAATGGACGCAACCATAACTATCATAACACCCGCAATTCTCATCACCATAAACAGAACCGTAGGCAGGAAGCTGCCAAGGCATATGTGACTACATCAGGATATGTTGGTGACAAACCTCTGTGCAACAAGTGCAAGATGCACCACACTGGCCCCTGTATCGCCAAGTGTGGAAAATGTCAAAGGATAGGGCACAAGACCACTGATTGCAAAGCCACAGGAGCAAACTTACAACATGTGAGCGTAGTGTGTCACCGTTGCGGAGAAAAGGGACACTACAAGAGTAAATACACTAACAGGAATGCTGATTACCCTACACGTGCGTGAGCATACGTGATGGGAGATGGAGATGCACCAAGGAACCCTGACGTCGTCACGGGTACGTTTTTAATAAATCAGCATAGTGCAAAAGTTTTATTTGATTCGGGTGCTGATAGAAGTTTTGTAGATACTACTTTTGCTTCATTGCTAAACATTGCCCCAACTAAGTTAAATATCACTTATGAGATCGAAATGGCAAATGGAATCTTAGTAGGCACTAACACCTTACTCCTAGGTTGCAGCATAACCCTGCAGAACCAACCTTTTCTTATAAACTTAATGCCCATTCAACTTGGTAGTTTTGACGTCGTGATTGGAATGAATTAGTTATCCAAACATCGTGTCCGGACAGTTTGTGATGAGAAGACAGTTCACATACCACTAAAAGGCAAAACTCTCGTGGTGCAAGGCGATAGAAGTAAGAACCGATTTGGAATTATCTCTTTTATTAGAACGGTGAAGTACATAAACGACGGATGTCAAGTGTTTATGGCCCAAATAACTGAAGATAAGTCTGAGAAGAAGCGACTTGAGGATGTACCTGTAGTGAAAGGTTTTCCCGAAGTGTTTCCCGAAGACTTACCTGGTCTTCCACCCGTTCGTCAAGTCGAATTTCAAATAGACTTAGTGCCAGGAGCGGCACCTGTGGCAAAAGCACCATACCGTCTAGCACCCTCCGAGATGAAAGAGCTATCCGAACAACTAAAAGAACTGGCGGATAAGGGATTCATTCACCCGAGTTCCTCACCTTGGAGAGCTCCGGTATTGTTTGTCAAGAAAAAGGACGGATCATTTCGGATGTGCATCGATTACCGAGAATTCAACAAGCTAACCGTGAAGAATAGATACCCACTACCACGCATCGATGATTTATTTGACCAACTTCAAGGGTCAAGTGTGTACTCAAAGATTGATTTAAGGTCTGGATATCACCAATTGAGAGTTCAGGAAGAAGATATTCCAAAAACCGCTTTTAGAACTCGCTATGGACACTATGAGTTTCAAGTGATGCCGTTTGGTTTAACCAACGCACCAGCAGTATTTATGGACTTAATAAATCGAGTATGCAAACCGTACTTGGATAAGTTCGTAATTGTGTTCATAGACGACATTCTCATTTACTCTCGCAATCAAGAAGAACATGCCCAACATCTTAAAACCATACTTGAACTACTTAAGGCAGAACAATTGTACGCAAAATTTTCAAAATGTGAGTTTTGGATCTTGAGCATGCAATTCCTTGGACACGTCATTGATAGCAAGGGCATTCATGTGGATCCCGCAAAGATAAAAGCTGTTAAAGAGTGGTCATCTCCTACCAACCTTACAGAAATCCGGCAATTTCTAGGACTTGCTGGGTATTACAGGAGATTCATTGAAAATTTCTCCAAGATCGCGAAGCCTTTAACGGAACTGACACAAAAGGACAAAAAGTATGAATGGGGAGAGAAACAAGAGAAGGCTTTTCAACTCCTTAAACAGAAGCTTTGTGAAGCCCCTATACTAGCACTACCAGAAGGTAGCGATGGGTTTGTGGTTTATTGCGATGCATCACACCACGGGTTAGGTGCTGTGTTGATGTAGCAAAGCAAAGTTATAGCATATGCCTCTCGACAACTCAAGAAGAATGAGGAAAACTACACGACCCATGATTTGGAATTTGGAGCGGTAGTTTTTGCTCTCAAGATATGGAGACATTATCTCTATGGTACGAAGTGTACGGTGTACACCGATCACAAAAGCTTACAACATATCCTTGACCAAAAGGAGTTAACATAAGACAACGAAGATGGTTGGAATTACTTAGTGATTATGATTGCGAAATCCGTTATCACCTCGGAAAGGCCAATGTCGTGGCCGATGCTTTAAGCCGGAAGGAACGTATTAAACCCCTACAAGCAATGTTACAAAAATCGTGAATCGGTCCTGAGGTGGTCGAGGGCCGAGTAGCATTTTTTAGCCGGTTAATCGGCCCTAAACCTTGTAATCGCCGATTAATCGGCTGATTTCCTTGTAAATCTCTCCAAGTTCCAGGGCCGTTTACCTTGTAATCGGCGATTACAAGGCCGAGTACGCCGTTTTTTGCAACATTGCCTACGAGTACGATCGTTAGGAATGATGATTTGTTCACCACTACTCGCGCAAATCTTGCAGGCTCAAACTGAGGCTCTTAAAGAAGAGAACCGGCCTGATGAAAAGATCTATGGTATGCCGGAAAGTAAAAATGGTTTTGTGAAACGAGCCGACGGAACCTTGTGTTTTGGAGAAAGAAGTTGGATTCCGCATTTTGGAGGTATATGAGACCTCATCATGCACGAGTCACATAAATCCAAATACTCCATTCACCCTGGAGCCAACAAAATGTACCAAGACCTCAAGAAACTGTATTGGTGGCCAAACATGAAAGCCGACATTGCCGAGTATGTCGGAAGGTGCTTAACATGTTCAAGAGTCAAGGCAGAATGCCAACGACCATCTGGATTACTTACTCAACCTGACCTTCCTGTTTGGAAATGGGAACAAATTACAATGGACTTTATCACCAAATTCCCACGAACCACCGCTGGTTTAGATACAATTTGGGTTATCGTTGATCGACTCACTAAATCTGCTCATTTCTTACCTACACGGGAGACCGATGAGGTAAACACACTCGCCTATCTATACCTGAAGGAAATTGTGACCCGACATAGGGTACCCATTTCAATTATCTCTGATAGAGATAGCCGTTTTACCTCAAACTTCTGGCAATCGCTGCAGAAAGTTTTAGGCACGCGCCTAGACATGAGCACCGCATACCATCCACAAACGGATGGGCAAAGTGAGAGAACAATACAAACGTTGGAAGACATGCTGCGAGCATGCGTGATTGATTTCGGTAAGGGATGGGATAAACATCTGCCATTAGCCAAGTTTTCATACAACAACAACTATCATGCCAGTATTAAGGCGGCACCATTCGAGGCACTTTATGGTAGAAAGTGCAGGTCTCCAATTTGTTGGGCTGAAGTTGGCGAAGCTCAGATCACTGGGCCTGAGCTAATCCTTGAGACTACAGAAAAGATTGTTAAAATCCGACAACGATTACAAGATGCCAGGGATAGGCAGAAAAGTTACGCTGACGTGAGGCGAAAGCCAATGGAATTTCAAGTTAGAGACAAAGTCATGTTGAAAGTATCACCCTGGAAAGGAACCGTCCGCTTTGGAAAGCGCGGAAAACTAAACCCCCGATACATTGGACCCTTCAAGATCCTGGAAAGGATCGGTCCTGTGGCTTATAGACTGGAATTACCGGAAGAACTCAGCCGTGTACACGATGTATTTCACGTTTCAAACCTAAAGAAGTGTCTTTCTGACGAAACCTTGGTAATACCGCTGAAAGAGATTCAGCTAGATGAGAAACTTGCCTTCACGGAAGAACCCATAGAAATTATGGACCGTGAAGTGAAGCGACTGAAACACAGCTGCATACCTATCGTCAAATTTCTTTGGAAATCCCAAAGAGGACCCGAGTATACATGGGAACGCGAGGACAAAATCCGCGCCAAATATCCACACCTGTTCACCGAGAACACCCATGACACCACACCAGCTTAAATTCCGGGACGGAATTTGAATGACGGGTAGGTTCTGTAATATCCTGCTAAAAACCCAATTATTAGGAAACACTAAACATGAAGTAATTAAGTATTACTGTTCATATACCCATTTTTAGGCAAAATTTTAAACTTTTGTTTACACTATACAACTTTGAATCATTATGTGCTATGTGATTCACACCCACTTTGAATGAGCTCACGCAAAACCCACAATGACCTGAACAAAGTACAACACCACTATGGATCAGTTTAGATCACAAGTGCCACACCTTGCACTCACAACAACCACATATGAGATTTCTACCTCAGTGGACCCCACAATACAAATATGAATTACAATACACATTTATGGGACCCACATGCCTCTTGGTGGACCCTACAACACACACAACTGAAATACACTCCTGTGGGCCCCACAACCTCTATAATAAAATATTCATTGTAGGACCCACATTGTACCCAATTGGGCCCCACATGACCAAATGGGCCACACAACCCTCATTGGGCCTACACTAGCCCATAACATCACACGGATCACATTTAAACCTCAAATGGGCCAAGGGAACTCACAAGCCCATTAACGACCCAATATAATAACAAATAAGTTATACGTATTCGAATGACTAAACACGTTTGGTTTGGCCCTTGTTTTCGCGATTCTTACACACAACACATGAAACAAATCGCACCATCTCATTCTATGCACTCAAGAGAATCGAGATCAACTCACAACTCAACCTAATACGTATAAATGAACAGTGAACCAAGGCCAAAGCATATTGAGGTCACGTGTTTTCTAAAACGTACCCAACTTAAGTCACATTGTGTAAAACAAGTTGCCATTGCTTCTATTGTGTTCCAAACTCACTTAAATGACTTACTAAATGTTTCTAAATAACTCACAACTCTCATGATTCACAAACGAGCCCCATCTCATTTTCTATATCACGTTATATATAAAAACGTGCACATAAGTTGCCACAACACTCTCAAGACCCTTTGAATCCTTCCAAAGCGTTTGGAAACCCATCAATACACATTTTAAGGATTTCTATCTAGGCAAAACACAATTTCAAAGTCTCAAGAACTCACAACCAATAATTTGCCACATACGAATATATTTTTGGTCACGTTTATGTCGTATGAACTCATAAGTGTACCACGACCTCCATAATTCATCCAAGGGACTCCCAAGACCCTAAAACCTAGTTAATAACTCATCTCGATACTCCTAGACCACAACTCGATCACTATGTGGTCACTTGGTCACGTTACTAAACCAAACGAACCCTTACTTGTTTCTGCGACCCAACCACCCTCCAAACTCATTCACACTTGATTCATTTGACTTCACAAAGACCCTAAGACCTCACCACAACCTTTGCTCACTCGTTTCACACCCTATACGAAATTAAATCAAGTTTCTAGAACCCTAAATCCTCGTCATCACATGAACCAAACCCAAACACCACATGGAACTCTCAACTTGCAGCCAATCACCCTATCCTATGGCCTAATCTACTCATCATCCTCTGCCATATTCTCTTTGTCTTTCAAGTTGTCATTATCTCATGTATACTCCCTCTCATGCAAAGAAACCCACGTAAAACTCACATACAAACTCTCCTTTGCTCATTGCCTTCTGTACCAAGAAGAAGAAGAAGCACAAGTCCTTCACAAGCCATCCACAAGCTCCCAAGTCCTCACAAGCCTTCCACAAGCTCGTAAACTTCACCACCTTTGAAGGTGTAGTAAGTGTTCTCAAACACTCAGTTAAATTTTGATTTCATTTTGTGTTTTCTATTCGAATGAACCACCAACTCTTTCACTTGAATTCTCCCATGTCTCGTTAAGTTTGAGCCTAACAAAAATCACTCTCCCACATCTCTACACACCTAAGAATATGTAAATGAACTCTATACGAGCTTAACATAATCCTAAGACCATGAATATTACACGCTTACAAGTTACCAAGACCTATATGAAAACCACCTAAAAATATTCTAAGTGTTTTACAAAGGTTTTTGTCACTTTACGTTGGTCTCATTATTCGAAATCTATACAAACGACATATACATCTTTTTGCTCAAGCTGTTATTTTGGAACCTAAGCAAACAAGCTACCNTTACAAGTTACCAAGACCTATATGAAAACCACCTAAAAATATTCTAAGTGTTTTACAAAGGTTTTTGTCACTTTACGTTGGTCTCATTATTCGAAATCTATACAAACGACATATACATCTTTTTGCTCAAGCTGTTATTTTGGAACCTAAGCAAACAAGCTACCATAAGCTTACACTCTCACAAGCTTGATAAAGCTATCTCACAAGCTCAATCCTTGGCTACCTTGTTCGTTCACAGAATCACAAACATACCCTTAATGGGCTAAAGCCCATCAAAACTCACCATGGGTTCTGGCCTGTTCCACGGCCCAAGACCACCCCAGCTCACTTTGGCAAGGCCCAATATAGGCCCAAGAACCACTAGGACTAGTTGGAAGCCCACTGGACCCACAGAAGACCCAATGGGCCCTAACAGTTCATGTTAGGCCCATTAACACACTAATAAGCAAAATAATTCACTTTAAGCTCCAATAAGCTAACTGATAAGCTCACATCATTTTTCTAAGCTTCTGGTAACTTGAAAAATCATTTGGAATAAAGTCATAAGCTAAAATGCTATTTTGGACTAAAAATGCAAAATATATAAAGTTAAAGGACTAAAACTGTCAAGTATGCAAACTAAGGGTGTAAACTGTAATTTCTGAAAATTAAAGTTACAAATAGTAAATATAAGTTATTTTGAGTTATTTGTATAAATTTGAGACTACAAGGACCTAAAATGAACATTTTACATATAAAGGACTAGTTTTGAAAACTTCCTAAAATACAAGGACCAAAACTGTAAATTCTGTAAACTTGGTGTCAAAACAATATCTTTGAAATGTTTTTGTCATTTATTGACCTATTTGATATTATAAGTACTAAAAGTATAAATATACATTTCATAAGGACTAAAAGTGTCAACTTTGAAGTACAAGGACTAAAAGTGTAAATATTAGAAAAAGAGTGTCAAAACTGTAAATTTGACAAAGTAAAGTTATAAATGAAATAATTATAAACATGAGAAACTTAAATGTCATTTTTATAAACATCAGGGTTAAAAATGTAAATTTTATAAAGTATAAGGACTAAACTTGTAATTTCACAAACTTAAGTAAAGATGATTATTTACAAGCAGTAAATTGAGAAACAACTAGATAAAAAAAGATCACCTTTCACTAATCAAACTCATACATCACTTTCACCAAGATCAAGAACTGAAAACTCAACACCTTGAGTCCGACACGACTCATCATCATCACCCATAAAGACAAGACAATATTATGTTTAATATTGTTTTTGTACTTCAGGCATTACACAAATACAAATCACACCACTATAGGAAACTAAGGTTTCTCATATTATCCAGGTTGCGTGTTGGAGCCATTCACCCATTACACTTGACATTACTTGATTGCCTACATACACCACTCATCTGAGGTGAGTCTTTAGTCCCACACTTTTTACATGTTTTACAAACTATGTGGGTGGGATACATGCTACACTATATGAACACAAGTATTTTGAACAACTATTTTCACTATGGTATGCTATACAACTATTGCATAAGACACACACCAACTTGAAAGTCCCTTCTATCATGAACCTTAGTCACTTGTGAGTGAACGCGAATAACTGTGAATAGATCTATTGGTGCTTGACAGACCCATTTGTTCTAGCCCACACCTGGTAGACAAATGCACTATTATTTGACACGCCTAGGAGAACTGGCAAACTCCTCACCAAGGGCACCTTACACCGTGTTTATGTCATTGCGATGGCTCACATACTGTTAACGTTGTGTTCATGAGACTTATGGCAATATGTATATGGAACAAACTACTATTTACTTATGAAATACTTGAAAATGTGTTCATCTGCTTTAAATATAAACGCTATAGATTCACTCAACAATTTTGTAGACTTTTAGCATGTATCTCAGGTAATTGAAACAAGCTCAGGAGGCATGGAGTGGGCATTTGACCTTTGTGTCGGTGGTGTAATATTCACAAACAGTCATTTTCAATTAATAATGTGATGTATTAAACATTGAACATCCTTGCATTTGAATTCAATAAAATGAACTCAAAAACGTCTCTTTGAGTCGTTTTCTAAATTATGACTGTGATCCTCTACGTAACACCCAATTAAGTCTTCCGTTGTGTAAACTAAATTTTGGGGGTGTTACAGTTTTAGATCCATATGATCGTTCAGTAACTAATTATAAAGGAAACTACAATTAAATAAACCCGAAGAGAAAGGTGAAAACCTTGTCATCCAAATACTAAGTATTACCTATAACTCTCGAGCGTAATGTTTATTTACTGAATCTATTAGAGGCGTCCAACGTCATTAGGCTCGAATGGTCGTCGAGACCTTAACCTATGCATTCTGAATAATCCTACCAAGTCTGTAGTCATAGGATCTCATCGGTTGAGGTTTTGCATGTCGAATGTGATTGTGTTTCATTTATTTTGCTTTTTTATATGTCGTGACTTGTGTAAATTGCAAATGTTTTTGGAACTAAAAATGATACTTAAATGTGTTATAGAACTTTGATAATTAATTAGAGTTTTCCATTGTTTTATCAGTGATCAAAATACTTGGGTTTTATAACCTTTGAGGTTGTCGATCTAGGGTTTGGTTTATACTATAAATTTCTCCCGTTATTTTATAAAACGCTTAAATTGTTCATTGTGTTGCCTATGTTTTGTCCTTACTTATTTATATCCATTTAGGTTGCATATTAGAATAAATCGGACATGTTGACACATAAATAATTAAAACAATTTTTAGACTTAAGTTAAAAAAAATATTTTTTACTTGTGCTATGAAGAATGAATGCATGCTTCTTCGTACACCTTTTTTATTCACATGTTTTATCAAAATTTATACCCGCAAAATTTAAGTCTTGCCGTCCAATTTTGAGGACACTTGCATTTGTTTTTTGCTCTACGTTAGACGTCAGTGAATTGCAACCCAAGGTGATTATCTCTATACATGAGAGCTAGAGTCATTGTCACACATTCTCAAATTGGATGACTTAATCGAGTTCAACAGTGAGATCCTTAACCCGGGGCAACGATGGGACTAAGCATGCCACGTGACCTTAGTTGCTCGTTCATTAGTACCGTTGGCCCCATAAAGTCTAAGAGTTGCACTTGTATTGCAATTACCGCTCGACGCTTACCTATTGAATCTATCATTGCTAGCAGATCAGCTGATTTGGTGGAAGCTCAAGTAGGATCTTAGCCTTTTACTAAATTAATTGTTTTTATATAAAACTTGGGTAGTTAATTTTTAAAAGGATTTATTATCAAAAATACTAAATATTTGAACTTTGTGATTCTATAAATGGCATTACCTATTCAAACATGAACAACTCAACTATCAGGTCGACTCTCGAAAAAGAGAATATTTATGAACCTCACTTTCTAGACTTGTATTATAACTTAAGGATTGTCCTTAAGGCTATTAAGCTGGTCCATTTGGAACAAGCCTTTCCTGAGGCTCCTGCTCTTGAAGCACTTGTTGTGCATACGCATACACTCATTTGTATAATGCACAACTTGAAGTTGCATATCTTATGCTCTCTAGGATGACTCCAGATCTTCAAAAGAACTTGGAGGATTTCAATGCATATGACATGTTGCAAGAACTGAAAACCATGTTTCAACAACAAGCTTATCAGGAACTATTTGAAACAGTTAAAGCATTCCATGCTTGCAAACAGGAGGAATAGTAGTCTGTTAGCTCTTATGTCTTAAAGATGAAGGGCTATATATGCCAACTTGAGTGCCTTGGTTTTCCCATGCCCAAAGAACTTGGAGTGAGCTTGATTCTTAACTTCTCTCTCTCTCTGTGTGTCTCTAAGAACAATGAGCAATTTGTGTAGAATTACAATACACATAGCATGGAGAAGACAATAGATGAGCTGCATGTTATACTGAAGTTTGCTGAAAAAGGAATTCCTAAGAAGGCTGATACTGCTCCTGCTGTCCTAGCGATCAGAGGAGGTAAGATCCAGAAGAAGAAAAACAAGAACAAACTACAAGCTTCTCAAGGCAAGGGTCATGGTAACGGCAAGGGTTAGTTAGCTTATGCCTAAAAACCAAAGATTTCTCCCTCCAACAGCTAACAAAGAGCACTTGGCTAAGGTCTCGATCTGCCATCATTTTGAAGAGGTGCATCAATAGAGAAGGAATAGTCGATTCTACCTTTTGGAGTTGAACAAGATAAAGAACAAAATTAGCATGGCTAGTACATCAAGTATCTTCACTATAAAAATCCTGGGTTTATGACACTGGTTATGGTACTCACATTTGTAAAACAACGCAAGGGCTTCGGGGAAACAGGAATTTGAAACCATGTTTACGTGTGCAATGGAATGCATGCAGCTGTCTAAGCAATATGAAGTTTTGATTTAGTTCTTCCTAATGGTCTTATTATTGTGTAAGACACTTGTCATTATGTGATGCGTGGTTTTGCAACCTTGCAAAAGGTTTTACCTCTCAAGGGATCTGGAGAAGCTTTGCAGTCCCACCAGGCAGTGTACCTGACCGATGCAGTATAGTGTGTGGTAGTTACCGGGGGATTGATCGTTCTCTAGGGGAATAGTGTCGTTAGGATTGAAAGCTAAGTCAACTAGGTCTAAAGGTGAGGGATGATTCTTTTTGTATTTTTTATAATTTTTTTATGAAAGCAAATAAAAATCTCAGGTATTGGAAGAGTGGGCGGAATTAGTTGCTAGTCAACTAACCCAAAATTACTATTTAAACAAATAAAGTAAAAATAACAAGAAAAGTAAATTGGTGAACTTCTTATAATGAGAAAAACGTGTTTACTTAGATTTCATTACTCCCTAGTTATCTCCTATTGATTTATTGATTTGTTACAATTGTTTGGATGAAGGGTTGCATTCCTTAATACCATTCGTGGGGGTGTGTACGTCCTTCCCCAACCCTATGAGCTTCTATCTCTTCCTATGACGACACATTTAGTATCCTATCATAGCCTCCTTAATAGTCACTCATGCATTAAATACAACCAATAAAACCGTAGTACACATCTGATTACGTTTCTTAAGACGTTCAAGCCTATTACCGTATAGGAGGTTGGCCAGTTTTCTTGAGCCTAACGCGAGTCAATCATCCACAACAATAAATAACAAACCAACAATCAATAATCAATAACTAGGTTTCATTAGATCTAAGCAAACATAAGAAAATCTAAGCTAGCATGTTAATGCAAAGAAAAGGCAAACAATTAATCAAACAACACATAGACATATTGAATGATTAAAGGAAGAACTTATCTTCAATTGAACATGGAAGAAAAGAGGGTTTGAAACCCTAAATNCTAATAAGATAAAATAAGCACTTATTCTATTTTTTATTTCTTTTTATGGTTTTTCTTTTAAAAAACTACTAAACAACTAAAAATATAAGACTTTTATAAAAACAAACCAACAATCAATAATCAATAACTAGGTTTCATTAGATCTAAGCAAACATAAGAAAATCTAAGCTAGCATGTTAATGCAAAGAAAAGGCAAACAATTAATCAAACAACACATAGACATATTGAATGATTAAAGGAAGAACTTATCTTCAATTGAACATGGTAGAAAGAGGGTTTGAAACCCTAAAAATGCTGTAAAAGTCGGACTAGGGTTTTTCTCCAAAGTTGCACACTTAATGAATGAAAAAGCCAAAACTATATATAGAGTTTACAAGGCTGATGGCATCAGGTTATAAGTCCTGACGCCGTCAGATCGCCGTGTTTAGGGTTCTCGGATTGCCTTCAAAGACTTCTGACGCCGTCACTTGTAAATTTCTTCTGGGCCGTCTCTCTTTAGCTTAACACCTGACGGCCTCAACTCCAATACACCTGACGCCGTCAGGTACAAACTTCATGTTTTCTTCTAGCAGGTTCCAGAATTTAGCAGGTTCCCATCACTTGTTATATTTAGCAGGTTCCCATCACTTGTTAAAAAAAAGCTCGTAGTACAATCCCATTTAAAAAGGTTTATAACAAAGGTTCATTTAGAAACGATCTTCCAAAAGTTGACATTTATAAAAATGATCTTTAATAAAGGTTTTCATGAAATGTTCTTTAAAAGTGGTCTTTATGAATTTATAAAAATCCCATAGATAAGTGATCTTAAATCATATTAAAAGTGCCGTTATAAAATAGTTTCTCCTTTAAATGTTTCCATGTCTTAATTAAGAAAAGAATTTCACCTCCCGTTATAATATCCCAAAAGAACATTCAAAGTCTCACAAGGGTTCCATCTCCCGTTACAATATCCCCAAAAGAATGTCCAAGGTCTCACAAGGGTTCAAAGGTTAAGGTCACAAAAGTTATCGAACGGATCATACCATAAGAGTTCGAACGGATAACGATAGGATCACAAATACTGATGAACACATCAATCATAGAGCCAAGTACAAAAGATCATAAGCAAACCAAGCGGAATCATAACACAATAGCAAATCAAAGACAAAGTCAAGAGAGAGAAAGAGTGTACTCTTACTGAAAGAGTACGGAATATATGTACCTTCGCCGAAACACACAAAACCAAGATCAAACAAAAGAAGAAAGATCACTCCCGCTTCACCGGACCTAGAAGAAAGTGAAAACATATCATGAAGAGTTCAAATTTACTTAAGTTTCCTCTTTTGGTTATCTTTCCATTTTTAGCCGCTTTTCATATTTAGCAGCTTTCTATTTTAGGCAGCTTTCCATTTTAAGTATCTTTTCAGATTTAGTAAGTTTCCCGAATTAGCAATTTTATAGTTTAGGATTATGAATGACGATTAAATAATCTTTAAGTATTATAATGACCAATATAGTATTTTAAGATTAAAATGTCAATTTAGTAAACTTTAGGGTTAATTGAATAAATTATCAAAGTTTAGGGTTTAATGTAATAACTTCCAAATATTAGGGTTTAAAATGTCAAAAATTAAAGTTCTAATTATTATATAAATCATAAATTAAACTAGACTAAGGATCAAATGAGAAGAATCTTTAAAATAAGAAGGATGAGAAATAACTATAACTACACATTAGAGATGCATCAACTTGAATTAGATGCATCCCTAATCTTTTAGATGCATCATAATATATTTGCTAGCTAAAAATTAGATGCATAAACATATATTAGATGCATTTCATCAAGTTAGATGAATCCTATGTATTTTTCATCCTCTGCGGGTCAAATTTGTTGCTAGTACTACTTTGCATCGTTTTCACTTCAAAATCACTTTTGAAACTAATTGTGATGCATCTAAATGAATAGAGATGCATCTAATTCAAGTCGATGCATCTCAAATACGCGTTTATAGTTATTTCTCATTCTTCTCATTTTGAGTTTTCTTCTCACTGGATCCTAACTCAATTAAACTATTCATATTTAGACTCCATGCATGAAATCATCTCCTTCGTCAAATCCTAATACCGAAATATAGCCGAAATCGTTTCGCACATTATATTACTTGTTCTCATAACACAATCGTTAGATACTTAATAAGGGTGCGTTGCGATCAATATTTAGGGTGCGTTTTAGGTCGGAACTAGAGTCGACCAAGGCTGCTTATATGTGACACAAAACAATCATAGACACAGGACACAAACACCACGACGTCAAAAGGTCTTAAGCTCAACGTAAAAGGTAACCTTACGATGCGACACGAAACATAAATGTGACATACAAATTTTGAATATCCAAATTAGGACACTTAGTTGGTTTTAACGTAGCATGTTAATTCTTTACTTGACATGCAGGCTTATACAAGTAACTTTTAGCAACGAAACACGAATGAATTCAGTGATCATATATTCGAATTGTTTAAGGATTTACGTGACATGGCCTATTTACTTTCATATAACTTTTCTAATAACGAAACAGAGATAATCCCATGCGATCATATATAATAGTCGTTTATTGATTTTTTACATGACAAGGTTTTGTTACCTTCGTATAACTTTATTAAACGAAACGGAAACATGTTAGGTGATATGTATATATATACGTATAAGAATGAGAATAGGCTAGACGTATTTCGAAAAAAAATCAAAACAGATTTAAGGGTACCTTAGAGTCGGATCGTATGAATAGAACAAGAACAAGAGGCGTATCAAGCCACGAAATAACAGAACCCTTTGAACAAAACGTCCTGCAAACGAACCCTTCCTTCGAACAACTGGTTGTGTCTTGTTTTTCAAAAGGATCGGATTGTCGTTGTTGATGTGTATGTGTTCTTTTCTAACTTTCGAATGGAAACTGATAAGGGAGAGGGTGCCAAATATTGAGTTACAAATGTGGAAAACAGCCTTTTGAAATTATCTCTTTTACAATGTTGCGTATGAGTTTTTGTATTGAGATAAATAAAAAAAAAAATGAAACGTATATGTGACAAAGGGTGCAAACCGTGTCTTTTAATTTAGGAATCAAGTGATACCTTATCAGTAATTGGAGTGATTGTCGTGGCTATGAGCCAATTAGGGGTGTGATTAGGACGTGATTAGGGCGGAAATCATGGGGTGATTAAGAGAGTAAATGGGAAAAATATATTGGGGAGATTGCACCGAGTATTAGAGAGTATATTGGACTCATTCTTCTTCAAAATTTTCAAATAATATTAAACATATCTTTAAGTTATGTAGTGCATAAGATTTTTAATATGAATATCTCGCAAAAGAATTTGTACTCGTGTGATAAGTTGTATAGGAAGTGGTATAGGAAGTGGTATTGTGTAAATTTCATATCGATTCGGCCCATATAACTTGCTAGACGTGTGATAGAACCAAAATGTGTAAAATTTATTTTATCGTAAGTTTTATTATTCGTATAACGTTTATTGCTCAAATGTTAAAAGATTTAAATACTTATGTTATAATATAATATAACGTCTTAAATTATTATTCGTCTCTTCAAAAGTTTAAAATCATAGGGGTATTTTGGGTATTTTACATGTTTGAAAAATCTGGGTTTTACAAGTGATCTCCCGAGTATCGTTTTGGAGGAGTGGAGAACTTGAAATTCCTCAGTCAAGCCTAATTTGATGCTTAGTATCTGAATTGGTTTTTTTGGTTTTTAAAACTATTAACTAACGCAACTAAGGTATCTAAAGGAAAGCTAAAAACTAGACTTACACTAAGGTATATGTTTGCCTAGAAATCGGTAGTAAACAACTAAGATTAAAATGGTGAACTAAAACTCGAATAAGAATTAATTTATTCACATGGTTACGTATTTCAATATTAAATCCTATTCGCGCACTTTAAACCGTTTAGTCTATATTATAGGTTAAGATGTTGACAACTAGAGGGTTTGACCTTTCTAAACTAATGAGACGGTATATGGATACGCAACTCATGCATCATTCGTGTAAAAAGATTAAAACATCTAAGTAGGTCATAGGTCAGATTTCTCCCTTTAATAGCTACTAGACTAATAAGTTAGGCGTCTAATAGTGATGAGATAGTTAAGTGGGTTCAACACACATCTTCCTTGTCTTACCTTAAGCTAAAGTTGTCTAGTCAAGAATAAGGCTCGAAAACCGATCAGGTGGACCTTTCACCGATGTTAGTCAAGAAACGCTTACATCCGCAAAAACTTATCAATTACCAAAAGGACTAACCTAATCTCTAGTAAAAAAAACCAACCTGAAATACATACTAAAATCACCAACAAACTTCCAACTGCAATCCTAACTAACCACCCATATCTAAACAAAAATATACATAAACTACTCTAACATAATAATAAGCATCAAATAATAAGCAAGCACAATAATAAATAAGCTAAAGATGATGAAATAAAAGAGATAAAGAAAAAAATGAAACCCGAAATTAAATCGGTATGACCCGAATATAATAACAACTCCATCAAAGATAACTTACCATTAACAATAAAAATAATCTATAAAACTAATTTATATATAAATAAAAAACCATCCAAGTTACAAAAATGATATTTATTTTTAATATAAACTACTTGGTTATTAAGGTTTAGGATTTGTAAATAATGTAGTTAAAATAGATTAAGAAAAAAAATTAACTAATAACTTTTTGTAAAAACTAAATAAAATAATAACTAACAAACATGCAAATAAAAATCTAAAATTTTTAATAAAACTAAAACTTAATGAAATATATATGCTAAAAATAAATGCATAATTTTTAAGCTGACGAAATTATTTTTGTACAATTCAAAAATCAAAACTATTTTAACAATACGAACGAAATCTAAAAATTGTAAAAAATTTATCCGAGCTATAAAATACTGATAGGAAACAGAAAAAAATATAAAAACATGAACTTTGTAAAAGAAACAATTTC
The DNA here is from genome assembly GCA_014162995.1 of Artemisia annua. Taxonomy (NCBI): domain Eukaryota; kingdom Viridiplantae; phylum Streptophyta; class Magnoliopsida; order Asterales; family Asteraceae; genus Artemisia; species Artemisia annua. The sequence goes on from LBNU01007261.1 coordinate 68,974, forward strand.
ATTAAAATGAGCATGAAAAGTGACAAAAATAGAAACTATTCTAAAAATTAATATTTAAAAGCAAAAATAATATTTGTAAAAATGAGAAACAGAAAGTAAAGACTCTTTGGAAACTTATAAAAATTAAAGAAATATTTATATAAAAGAAAATGCAAGAACTTATACTTAAGATGAAAAAGATGTAAAAATTAAAGAGTAAGGGGACAAAAACTAATTAACTAAAACATAAAAATAAATGCTTGAAATTTATAAGACATTAAAGTAAGATGACAAACATTAATACCTAATAATACCAAAAATTAATACATATTTTACTAATTTAGATAAAATTAAAACTAAACCTATAAAATTAACAAATAAAATAAGAAAGAAAGAAAGAAAGAAAAAGAAAAGAAAAAAAAAAGAAAAAAAAAAAAAAGATGTTTCCCCTTTACTGCTGTCTACTCCTATTCCCTATATCCTCTTTTTCCTTTTCTTTTTTTGCCTTTCTAAGATAAGTGGGCATTTTGGATGTGTTTGGTAAAAATTAGTAGTAGCAATGAGTAATAGTAAGCAGTAGGAGTGAGCAGTAGCAGTTTTTTTCTATAAAAATATTTGAGCTATGTTTGGTGACATATAGTAGTTGCAGTAAGCAGAAAGCAGTAGCAGTTAGCAATAAGCAGTACCTATTTGTTTAAAAACGTGTTTGGTAACGTAGTTGTAACTGTAATTATAAAGTGTAAAACAAGTAAATGTTTATTGCTTATCGCTTGCCGCTTCTTCAGAAAGCATTTAAGATTAGAGCAGTTGGTCATGTTTCAAATGCTCGTTGAGATATTGCCAAAAAACTAAATACTTACCGCTTGTCGCTCTTAAACGCTTTCAAAAACTTGTTGCCAAACCTAACATTGGTAAAGTAGTTGCACGTGTAATCATAATGTGTAAAAAAACTCTTAAATGCTCAATGCTCCAAATGCTACTTCATGGAGCATTGGAGAATTAACATTACAAAAAAAATGCCACAACTCAACGCTCTTTATCCAAACGACCACTAAAAATCAAAATGCTCATTGCTCAGCAACCCAAAAAGCTACATAGCGCTCCACACCAAACATACCTGTTAATACAAATAATGTCAAAAACGTTATTTGCATTATTCGGTCACTTTATGTTTTGATAATTACAAAATATAAAAACACGTTACGTAAAACTACGTTTAATAAGTTTTTAATCGAGAAAAATCGTTTCGACAACGTATCGACTAGAACATCACTTTAGGTATGAACAAACACAATACCGACATTAGTAAAGTGATCAAAGAATTTATTTTCTCAAAACTTCACATTTTATATGACAAAACATTTTTACAAAAGTATTTTTGTAATTTTAAAGAAATGTTTTATTAAGAAAATAAATTTGAAATCCAAATATTCTAACAACTATATTTCCCGCCTAAAACAGATAAGTTTTTCACCAGATAAACTTTAGCCACGTTAAGACAAAAATGGGAGCGTATGTCCGGACAATCCCGTAAATGGGCAGACAATCCCTTATATATATGGGACCGTCCAACATTAAGGGACCGTCCCCCGCTCCTTCTAGTGGCTATAAATACTGAACTGTTTTCTCAGAAAAACCAACCCTCTTAGCACGAAAACTTTATGTTCTTTCTTTCTTCCTTCTTTGATCACTATAACATGTCGATATGTGTTTATAAGTGATTCTCTCATCCTCTATATCAAAGTGCAAGAGAAGAATACTCGAAGTCGTCAAGAATCGAAGTGTTAATAGAGTCCACACACAAATGTAACAAGTGTTACGATTCTCTTCTTCCTCCAACTCTCTTATTTTGTATATATTGTAAGATTGTATATCCGACTAGCGTGTGAGCCGTAATTAGGTGTGTTAGGGTATATCCGGACAAAGGTGTAAGTCCGTGGAGTATTGTATCTAGATTCAGACTTTGTGTTAGTTCGTGTGTCATTGTGTGAAGACTAGGACTTAGTGAAGTCCTTGTGTGAAGATTAGGACTTAGTGAAGTCCGTGTGTGAAGACTTGGAACGGTTGAAGATTCAAGTGAACGAGGTGATCGTTCGTGTGAAGAATTGGACGGGGTGATCGTCCGTGTGAAGACTTGGATCGTGTGTCGATCTAAGTGGACAAGAGTGCTTGTTCGTGTGGCCACGTGGGCCTTTGTGTAGATTGGTTCTACCTAGGTTTAGGACTCGACATTCCGCTTAGTGTCGTTAAACTTGGTGTAGGCTTGTGTACGGTTTGTTCCACCTGAAGGGAGTGTGTTGACATAGTGATTGTGAACTCATGACTGTGATACTCGGGGAGTGGAGTAGGATGGAAGAGTGAGCTTCGTGCTGAACCACTATAAATCTCTGCGCCATTGTCTGGTTGTGTTCTTTCCTTATCTCTTTACTTTAATTACTTTACTTATTAAAGTAGTGTTCATTGATATCACATAACTTAGAATCAATCGATTTTTCAAAGGAACAAAAGAACTAAAAGATTTTAAGACGTAATTACAAACGGTGAAAATATTCAACCACCCCTTCTAGTTTCTACAATACCCTATGAGTGTCAAGTGACAAACAAAGAGAGGGCCTCGCCCAAGGGTATCAAAAAGCAAAGAGTTAATTGCATAAATCGTCCCTGAACTTTGACTAAATTGAATGTTTTGTCTCAACCATTTCAAAACTGCAGATGCTGTCTGTGTGAAAAACCTTTGGGGCATATTTCGTCCCTGTCTCAAAGTTAAATGACTAAAATAATCTCCGTCTTTCTTCCCTTTTAATTTTAATTTAGATTACCTTTGGAGTAAATTGTAAAAACCGTCCCAGCGCCTTGGGATGAGCAAAATACCGAAAAACCGAAACCAAACCGAACTGAAAAAACCGACCGAAAGTAAAAACCGATGGTTTTGTTTTTACTTTTTCAAAAACTGGGAAAAATACGGTTCAGTTTTGGTTTTTGTCCAAAAACCTAACCGTAAAATCCGAACCGAACCGAACCGGTTTTATTATATAATAATATGGAGTATGTAATTAATATAAGGGATAATTATCTAAATGCCCCAGTTGCTCCAAGGTCGGGGGGTTTTGAACCTCTTTTTTTCTCGTTCCCAAACTAGACCGGGCAACTAGGCAACTTGAATTACCCAATCATGTGTCGCCAGTGTCCGACATTTTTTTTTTCAAAGTAGAACAATTGCCCAATTGTTATACCGAAGTAGATCAGTTTCCCTATGACTCATCACCCTTGTAATCATTGAAGGCACACTTGTCGCTTACTGGGGATAGTTGCCCAATTATACAGGGCAACCCTGTTTAGTGTGGGAACGAGAAAAAAAGAAGTCCAAAAACCCCAGACCCTGGGGCAACTGGAGCATTTAGATAATTATCCCTTAGTATAATATGAATAAATAACTAAATAAATCAAATTTATAAATTCGTATTCATTTTGTGGGAGGATTTATAATATATTTATCTTAACACATTTATGTTTATATGCGTCTTTGTCGTGTCGTGTGTGTTTTTTAGAATATATCAATAAAATATGACAATAATCATACTATGTGTATGTTCACTTATATGTGTTGGTATAAATTTGCCATGCCCAAATATAAACGGTTAAGAACCGAAAAAATCGAAAAATCAAACCGAAATCGATAATAAACCGAAAAAACCGAACCACCAAAAACCAAACGGTTTTGGTTTTGGGTTCATAATTTTCGGTTCAGTTTTTGTTTTAGCCAAAAACCGACCAAACCGAACCGTGCACACCCTATCTGCGCCCTATTTCTTATTATTTTATTTAAAGTTTTTCAATTTTTTATATAATTTTTGTAAAAACATATACGTTTTTACATACGTTTTTATACGTTTTTAAATGTTTTATATACGTTTTCATATATTTTTATATACGTTTTTATATATTGTTATTTTTATATGTTTTTATATTATATTGTTATTTTTATATGTTTTTATATACGTTTTTATACATTTTTAATACGTTTTGTACATGTTTTTATACATTTTATTACATTTTTATATACGTTTTGAAAAAAGCGTATAAAAATGTACATAAAAACGTATATAAAAACTTATAAAAACGTATATAAAAACGTACTTAAAAACGTATATAAAAGCGTATATAAAAATGTATATAAAAACGTGTAAAAACAAATATAAAAACGTATGTAAAACGTACATAAAAACGTATATAAAAACGTTTAAAATCGTATAAAACGTATATAAAAATGTATAAAAATATATATAAATTACGGAGTATATTTTTTATAAGAATATATATAAAAATTGAAAAACGTAAATAAATGAAAAACATGAAAGAATGCACGAGGGATGGTTTTTGCAATTTACTCAAAGAATAATCTAAATGAAAATTAAAAGGGAAGAAAGACAGAATGTATTTTAATCATTTAACTTTAATATGGCTCAAAAGATTGCCCAGGTATAGTGTTTGCAGTTTCGAAATTGTTGGAACGAAATGCAATTTAATCAAAGTTCAGGGACGATTAATGCAATTTACTCAAAAGAAAATACAACTATACGTATATAAAACTTATATGTTTTTATAAGAACATGCATAAATAATGGAAAAACTTAAATAAAAGAAAAAGAAGAAAGAGGGCACCACGGATGGTTTTTGCAATTTACTCCAAAATAATCTAAATACAAATTAAAAGTGAAGAAAATATTTAACTTTAATATGGCCCAAAAGATTCTCACGGGGATAGTATCTGCAATTTCGAAATGGTTGGAACGAAATGCAATTTAGTCAAAGTTTTGGGACGATTTATGCAATTAACTCAAAAGAAAATACGAGTATGCGTATATAAAACTTATATGTTTTTATAAGAACGTATATAAAAAATCGAAAAACTTAAATAAAAGAAAAAAATGAGGGCACCATGGACGGTTTTTGCAATTTACTCCAAAAATAATTTTAACGAAAATTAAAAGGGAAGAAAGACATGAGGTATTTTAATCATTTAACTTTAATATGCCCCAAAAAATTCTCACATGCACGGTATCTGAAGTTTTGAAATTATTGGAATGAAATGCAATTTAGTTAAAGTTCAAGGACGATTTATGCAATTAACTCAAAAAAAATTACAAGAACAAGAAGACTTGAACCCTCGACCTCTTACATCCTGACTGCATACCATAACAACTAGACCAGACCAAGGCCAATTTGGTGCTAATGTATGGATTTAAATATCTTTTATTCGATATGTGGGTTGGGCCTGAATTTTGTTAATATGAAGCTTCTCTAAATTATCTTCGAGCTTCATTATCGCTAAAGGTGCTAGACTATCTATACGGCGAGCACATGACAAGCCACTTTTCTCATAATACCTACTTTCTGTCTTTACCAACATGTAAGTCTTTTGCCTCAATATGAAAATTCACCTACAATATAAAATAACAAATTCACATAATATATGCAATAAAATTTATATTTTGGCTATTTATTTAGCTGTAAATGACGATACTTTAGCACTAAAAACATGAATAATTATGCATTCATCATGGTGATCAAACTATGTGATTTTTAGATGATACCAGTTCAGTGATCACTTGGTATTGGTTGATACCTCCTACTATTCTTTTGTGGTATTAATCTAGAACTTGTTCTAAGCTAGCGGATTAGCATATGTTTCTGTATAGTTATATATAATTGTGGTCTGCAATCACTTCTCTTCTTTTATTGCGTATTGAGTTGTAATACACCATTTAAATTGGTTCCAGAGTCTAGGTATCTTTTTGTTTGTTATAAACAAATGGTTCTTGAACAGAAAAACACCAGAAATGCCGACACTGTCAGAACCAACAACGGTACCAGACATGTCATCTGTTCTCGAAATGGTAACTTCATTTTCTGCTTGATAAAAAAATGGTACCGTCAAAACAATGCCGGTTCCCTACGATACAAGGTAGTTAATAAGCCACATCTATATGTAGAAGTTTTATTAAAAATTTTCATTTTGGATCACTTGTATTATATATGTAGAAATGTCACTTTAATGATCTTAATTTCTTCGATTGTTTAGTTGAGGAAATAGTTTACTTTGACAGTAAAATATTTTAAAGAAAAGTACCCAGTATTATCGACATTAGTCATTAACCTTGATGATTCCCACTGAGTATCAAAAGCATCAAAACACATCTTTCTTTCTCTTTTCTTTATTTCTGCTTTTGTAATGGTTTAAGATACGTTGCTCTTCAATGTGTTTTTTCTTTTTATTTGCATGTAAAAACAAGTTAGGGTACTTTTTTCACATTATATTCTAACTTAACATTTAACAAAATGTTAGTTACTGTTCATCTACAGAAACTACACTTAATTATTCGCATTAATGTTGTGTGGCTTTATAGAAATGGTTGGATAGTAAGAAAGTTAAATAAATCAATGTAGTATAGCCCAGTGGTAATTGTCATCAAGGTTTAATTATCGAAGAGTCGATGTTACGTAAAGAATCGATGTTTAATTCGAATCTGTTTAACCCCACCTTCATTTCTTTTTCTTTTAACAACCACACACATGTAACATGTTTGTTTTGTTTTTTGTTTTACTTTTTAATTTTTTAACAGCTATGTTATTTTGGTGCAGTTAACACAGCTATGTGAATGATTTAAATTTTACAAGTAATTACTAAAAACTTAAAAACTACTTACATAACTAATATTGGGTCATCTAAGGGCCCCAAATGGAAACTTTTGATTAGTCAGGTATACAAACGAGTAAGCAAAATGTTTTTGTAGCGATAGCTTCTATACATGAACTTTTCGGATAACATGGTCACATACATGATTTCAAGATTTTTGACATTGCGTGAGATGCTGAAACATATATTTATATCATATGTATATAGAAGTGCCTGTCTATTGAAAGATAAAAAAAAAAAAAAAAAAATCTGTCGCGATGGTTTATTTTTATTTTACCTTTGATGATTTACGTTTGCGAACCATGCCGTCGTGAAACCGCATCATGGCGACGGACCCAATAACAAGAAGATATTTTATTTTTAAAAAAAGAGTAAAAAGTGGGGTCTTTTTTTTTTTTTTTTTTTTTTTTTTTTTTTTTTTAAGAAAAAATTAGTTGTTAAGATTGGTTCATTAAAGGTGCGTTTGGTATCCGACTATGCGAATGACACTATGACTATAAAAGTGATTAAATATGTTTGTTTAGGATGAGGGGGCCCACAACTATGATAATGAATGATAGAAATGTTTCATACTCTATATACTTCAAAAGGGTACGGTATGAATCTTTCATACCGAAGGGTCCACCACTACTATTAAAATCATTCCCATTGTGATTGATGGCGGCATACCAAACGCACCCTAAGTCTTTAGATAATTTTTGTCCTACATTTATCTCTTAGAACTTTCACCCTTGGATTATGAATTTACTCATCTAAAGTTTAATTTTGACACCCGCCGCCACTCGCGGACTTATAATCCTCGTGTATTAACAACTATGGTTACCGTTGATGAACAGTAACTTAGTTTGTAAATGTCAAAAGCCCCGCTTAAATCTATATACTACATATAAAGGAAAAATGGTCAATCTTTAAAAGTGAAAAATTGAAAAGTCAAGTAATGTGAAATCTTGAAAAAACTTATTAAAGGAAATTATGAAATGTAATTAATACTCTTATTAAAACACCCCATTACTTAAAAGTACAATGATTTATTCACATTGTACAACTAATTAAAAACATATCTACCAAATTAAATACAACCAATTAATACAAATCACAAACCGGGTTGACCCGGGACGCTTCAAACCCGACGGGTTGAACCGGTTTAATTTGACTCGTTTTCGACCTAACCTAGCAAGTTGACTCGGTTTAAATCGAACAATTTTTTGACCGGAACGGTTCAACCGGTTGAACCACCCGGGTCAAACCGGGTTTCAAAACATTATGTTTAATTCCCAAATCTTCAAACTTTTATTATTTTTCATTCATAACCTATAATTTTTTTTTATGAATAAACTATTTGTCGCTATAAAATCCCGTTGCTATGCACGGGTACTCGACTAGTATATCAAATGTCAAAAATAAATTTACAAGAATATAAGATTAGCACTTAAATTGTATTAACCTTTATATTTTAACTATTTTCACTTCACCCTTTTAAGTTTACATAAATATAAAATTGTCTCTTATACTCTTTAAAATATAAAATTGTCTCTTATACTCGTAAAGCTTTAGATTCTAATATCCTTTTAAGTTTACGAAAATATAAAATTGTCTCTTATACTCGTAAAGCTTTAGATACTCGTAAATCAATTTCCCATCGAGCCATGGAGAAGGCCAATCTAAATAATTGTACACACTTACATGTTACATTTAATATTTGAAATTCTAAAAAGTTTCAACCTAATCTACAACCTAGAAATGGCGAATCACTTTTGTACAACTAATAGCCATAGACAGAACTTGACAAGCTTAATTGAAAGGACCAGACAGTAAATTATTTGTTTTAAGGGAGTCAATTTACATTTTCATTTAAAATCCGTACTAATATTGCCTACCACTACAACGTGTAAGGGTTAAAAGTACATTTGTGGCTAAAAAAATTGGGGGAGGGGGCACGACTCCTTCAGGTCCCATAAAGTTCCGTCTCTGCTAGTAATAGGAGCTTGTGATTTTAGCCCGATTTGGTACATGTTACTCATCGTTCATTGTCCTCATGAAGGCTTACCAAAGACAAAAGTGGTAACTTCCTAAATACTCGTAGTTACAAGGAATATTTTTTTTCTAGTTTCATGCTTTAATATGTTTGAAGCATTCTGCATCGTCTTAAAAAAAATGCTGATATTTATGATATTGAAATTTTGCGTTTTAACTCTTATTAAACTTTTCTTTTAATAATCGTTACTGAAACTTACATGTTTGTTCTGTCCTTATTTTAAGATTTGTAGACACTTTATGTATAGAGAAGAACTTTATTAATACAAAAGATTAAGCTTTACATTGTAAACTTTTAGGGTAAAATTCTTTGTTGTATTATATCATAGCATGTCAATCTTTACGTTTATATACGAGAGTATGATAACTTGATAAGCAGGGGCGGAGTTAGTAGGGTGACTAGTGGGTGTTGAGCCACCCCTAATCAACTAATTTTGTTCATTAGTTATTTAGACTACAAACCATTTTTCTACTAGTTTTTTTACATTCAGCCCCTAATTATATTTTTTTAGGTAAAAGGGTTTAAACCCCGGTAAATATATTACGCCAAAAACTATGAAGTACAATTGACGTGGGTGAATCCCATGCCCTTAGCCCGTTACATAGGCGATTTGACTCTACAAATGTAACTGAGCAAATCTACTGCTAAACGCAGAACAACCACAACTGCTAAACAAAATTACTCTTGTGGATGATGATGGTCATCCTATTCTTAAGGTTGATTATCCGGGGTCTACTTCTTCTCCTAAGAGAGTTAACCCATTCTCTAAGGTGGGAGAGATTGTTGTTTCAGACAGTAACGAAGAGGAGGTTATGAATATGTTTGATGAGTTCATGAACCTATTTGGTGGTGGTCATGATTGTGAAGATGATTATGATGAGTTGATGACTATGATTATGATGACTATGCGGACCAGGTCTACGATCTTCTATGAAATTTGGATGCTTTATATGACACGTAGGGTATCAAGCTCCAAGGTCTTGGTAGAAAGTAATTTTGTTTTCATAGGAGTCTAATGGTATATTTTGAGTAGTGGTTTTTTCTTATTTAGAGAATTGGAAGTATCTTGTTATGTAAGCTTTTCTGCCTATGTAACGGGCTGAGATATGAGATTTACTCATATCCTTTGTACTTAAACGTTTTTTTGGAGTAATATAATTACCGGGTCTTTTGACCTTTTACCCAAAAAAAAATCACAACTGCTAAACGCAGAAAAACCAATTACATTTAAATTACAATCTAAATGTAAAAACAAAGAAACCCAATTTCCCAACCCTAGCCGCACCATCTCCAACCATGAGGAGGAACAACCAAAACGAAAAAGAGAGCCAAAAACCCTAACCGGATTCCATAGACACCCTAGCCGCATCAAACCACCACCATGGCTGAATGAAAATATGAAACCCAAATAGCACCACCAAACTCTAGCCGCCATAAAGATTAGCTAAACCCTAGCAGACCACCGGAATCCATGCTTCATCCATCCATGACCACCCAGACGACAAAGGAGCTAGAAAAACCCAACCCCTAACAACAAAACCCAACACCTCATAAAGGGAGATTGCATAACCTAAACTAATGTCTAGATGAAAGCAATACAAACGCACCCTTTAGATTGCCATGGATCGACCAAAATTAAACCTTATGCCGACCCCCATCAAAACCCTAATCGGTTTTGAACCACCATGAGACCAACCTTTTCCAATCACAAAAAAACCTAATTGGGTTTGAATGAAACATAGGATTGGACTCTCTCTATTCAAAATTCTAACCAAATAATAAAGATAATTAGATCTTGATAATAAATTGGAAGAATTGTAACCCTAGATGATGAAGATCGAACTAGAGATCAAGAGGCAAAAATCGCCTCATAGGGGCTAGAGAGAAAACGGCTATAGATTGATATGTCTACAAATTTCATATGAATAAGTTATAAAAGACAAAATTATAGATTAACTTTTGAAGCGATATCTATTACTATGACTTTTTGCGTTAAGCACGGCCGGCCTTCTTTAACCAAAAATCCTGGCTTCGCGAGTGATAAGGCATAATTAGTTCACTAATATTACTATTTTAATACCGTAATAGTATTCAATTAACCGATTTAGAAATGTTGAATGACTTTTGTAAGTTTGGTCCGCTACCCCACTCCGTACGCTTTCTATTTATATATAGTGTTACAAGCTCTTAGCTCTAGTATACTTCAAAGCTTGGTTCTTTCTTTTTTGTCTCCAAAATTTTGTCTAACATCATATTCAAGGAATAAAAAATAATTTTGCTGCTGTTCAAGAGACACTAGCTAGCTTCTTCAGGTACTTCTGTCCTCAATACTCCCATTTTTAGAAATTCTATATTAAGGGCAAAACTTTATTTAATTCTCAAATTATCGACTTATTGACTTATGATGATGTTAAATTCACTATTGATTTTGACGTACTCATATGTGTGGTTGACTGGTTGCAATACTTTCTTTTTTCTTTTTACTAGTCTGTGACATTTCCTAACACCTTTTAGGTTTAACTGTATTTACTAAAACACCATCAAATATAGTAAGCTTTAAGGTTGTATAGAGTTCTAAATGTAATTTTGTGACTGTGAGTAGTCGAGAGCAAGATGGTAAAGTTGGGTTACTAATAATAAAAAATAGAGTAGTGCTATTTAAACCTACAACACAAGCCTAAAAAATAATAGCTTGTTTCCTAACAAATCAAATAAAATGATGTAAGCTACCTTAAACTGGAAAATAGTATATTCCGGTGCACCACTATTCCAAACACTAGTGACTAGTCTTAAAAGAGTTTTATACATTAGGGTTGGAAACAGATTTGATGCAAGCATACTAAATAAATTATGCTCTTTTATCCTTTAAAATGGTGTAATGTTTTTTTTTGAACGTTAAATGGTTTAATGTTTTAATGCGTAGCTTTAAGATGCTATTAACAATAGAGCAGTGATACATGACGAAATGAGAGAACATAGATTTATACATATCATCGTTTGGAGAATTATTTAAATAGGCGTAAAGAGAAAAATGATACTATATAATTAGATGTGCTATATCCCTTTAAAGTTTGTAAAAGCATTTAATTGTTGTAGCTCAACACTAACAAGTGAAGTGCATAGACGCAACAAAACGAACTTCATACTTATAAATACGTCGAGAATAATATGGATATAGAAAAGTTCCACACTTAAAAAAGTGTTTTATGTATACTGCATATGTTTTATCCGTGAAGTTTAGTTAAGGGGGTTCTTCACATGTTTAAAGTGATTAACATGGCAAAGCAGCTAACTAGAGACGAATAATTTTATTTACTTTTTGATTTTGTTATTTTATGAATAACGATGGTGGATAATGGTAGTAATTAAATTATTATAATTTCTAACTATAAAACTTTTGAATTCATTCTAGTAGTTATATTTTCTTTTTGTAACAAGACTTCAATATTATAATTTAATGTGAAATTATTGTAATTTAAAACTTAATAATAAGAATGACTAAAAATAATAAGATGTATAAACTTTAAAAAAAATAATAATAAAAAAAAATAAAAAAAAATAAAAAATTATTGATAAACATCTCAAACACATTATAATAATTATTGAGTCTCACCATGGACCTTCAGGGGCCTGAAATAAATAGAAGCAGAAGTGGGGTTTATCCCCTAAGGAGAAAGGTCCGAGGCTTGCATACTGCCCAATAGGATGTAACTGTGGGCTCGGATCACTAACTACTAACTCGCCGTTCAAAAAAAAATATTGCAATAATAAATTGTGGATACAGATTATATATAGATTATAGATTGTAGCATATTATACATATAGATAGACAGTCGGGTAATCATGCGTTGCGGCTAATACCTGTATAATTAAAAAATTTCATGAGTAAATTTTTTTTGAGTTATACGTCTTTTGTGACAATAACTTTATTATAGTGTTGATAAAAAACCTCATGGTGTTATATATATAAAGAAGACTTCGTATTTCTTATTTGTAATTGTATTATGTGTATAATGAGTTGGTAAATCTTATTTGAATAGTGTTATTTTCGTGCGAAATTATTTTTATTCTAGTCTGTAATTGAATTTTATACCTTTTCAAAAAGTTTAAATGTATTGTAGTGTTAAAATTTGAATTTATTGCATAACAGAAGTTATTGATTTTGTTAATATAATTTGCATGTTTATTAATTTCCAAAACTAAATATTTTACAAAACAATATGTACCCTTTTCTTGAATAAATAAGGTGTAAGGGTAACCTGTACCCTTTTCTTGGATTGAATAAATAAGTTGTAAGGGTAACGTAAATTTACTTTTCTTAATTGAAAATTATGAGTTTTCATGTACAATTTTTATATGTAATTAAAATAGTAGGGTACTCGTGTGTTGCGATGGCGGCAAATATGTAAATAAATTCTGATGGTGTATAGGAGCTCTAGCCAAAATGGCTAGAGCCCATACACTCTAAACAGACCCAAGACAGGCCCATAACCGACACGCTCTGGCTGGGAAGCAACTTCCGAGGCCTGATTACAGACAAACCAAGTCTGGATAACACATCCAAGCAAAGATCAGACTCGGATCATATCCCAAAAGACCATTACAACAGACAACATATGTTATTACCTCATTAGCTTAGATGTAATGCTGTGAACATGTCGCTGATATGTGCATCGAACATACCTTGCGCCAAACGGAGCCAAGAATATAACATCACGTATCATTCTTGTCTCCTCCTTTTGATGTCCATCACGTGGACCATCCTAATCATTAGATTGCATCATGGGTGGCACAAAATCCTTAATGCATATCTATAAATAGAAGTCCATTTCCACTAAATGGACCAAATCAATTTCGCCGTGAAGCTAATCAATCTTCACACACTACAACATACACACACACACACACACTCTATAATCGTCAAGTGAGTGTTACCCCAACTCTTGACTCTGGTCATAACTTGGGTTCCTTACCGAACGTGGAAAACCAAACATACGATTATTCTCATCCTATACGTACCATACATAAACATGGCATCACAAGATGCTATAATCAACACAATAACAAGTCATTTTTTCTATTCACCGGAAAACTTTTTATTTCATCGAAAATTTTGAAAACCTTCATTTTTTACCACAAAAACCTTGATTCACAGTTACAAACATTTTTTTTAACAACCATGATAAATGAGAAAATCATTCAAAACTCCAAAACCATCACAATACTCAATAGTCGCTTCATGTCCATATGATTCAAACATGGATTCTGGGCAAAGAGCAAAATAACGAGGTACATGCGAAGGGTTATGTCCTTATAAGGATCTAGTGGTTACAACGACGGTACTTGCTTTGCAAAAAATTAGCTGAATCTACATGAATAGAGGCAGCTCAGTCAACATCATGTACGACCAGTGTTTTAAGCAACTACATGACAATGTCAGAAAACTAATCCGACCAGCAACTATTCCCGCTCATTGGATTCTCTTCTGAGATATCTATACCTGAGGGAGTAATCTACCTGAAAAACATAGTGGGAACTCACCCATTGTCAAAAATTTCACGTCGTGAAATCAAATTCCAGTACTACATTCTGTTCGACAGAATAACAATACAACAACTATGGGCAGAGATGTCAACGATCAGGTCACATGTGCAATTCCCAACTAAGTCAGGGATAGCCACAATCAAGAGCAATTATCCAGGAAAAGACATGGAGCTAGCAGCAGCAGTGAACAACATGACCATCAAGGAGATAAGGGAAGCTTTACCAAGACACAACGAAAATAAAGAAAAGGTGGTAATCAACAAAAATCACCGTGATCAACCAATCGTCATCGAAAAATACCTCCTACCCTAGGTAAAAAATCAACTCGTTCAATTGCTATCCAATAGCCTTAATGTTTTTACATGGACACCGGTCGATACGACATGCGTTCCTAGAGAATTCGCGGACACAACCTCGGTCTAAACCAATACGCACCAGTAATTCTGTGAATGAGGAGGAGTGTCTCCTTGGAAAGATAAAACTTCATGACCACTCAAGTCTGAGATATCATCCAGGCAGGAATCCTTCGTCCTGTAAAATTTCAAACGTGGGTTGCCAACCCGGTCATGGTCAAAAGGGTAATGACACTTGGCGCATGTGTGTCGACTTCATTGATGGTAGAATCACTATATGGATTCAAATACAAGTGCTTCTTGGACACCTACAAGGGTTATCACCTGATTTTTATGAGGAATTCAGACGAAGACAAGACAACCTTCTACACAAATGAAGGGATATATTGCTACACAAAAAACTCTTTAGGTTGAAAAACGCGGGGGCAACATACTAGGCATTGTCATACAGATGAGTTCAAAAATCAGATAGGTGTCAACCTGGAAGCCTATATTGATGACATTGTAATTAAAAGCAACATGGAAGATGCAATAAACGAGGACCTTCTAAAAACATTTTAGAACCTACAAAGGATCAAAATGAAGTTAAATCTATCAAAATGCACTTTTAGAGTGGTAGAGGGACAAATCTTGGGGAGCATAATCAGCCCGAGAGGCATCAGGGCAAACCCAATTATAATACAAGCAATACTGGAAATGCAATCCCCATGAACCCTCACTCAAACTCAAAGCCTGAATGGTATGATTGCAACTCTTAGCTGATTTCCATTGCGAGCTCCAGATAAGTCACTTTCAATTTCAAAGTAATCAAAGAACATGTGACAAAAACAAAGTTTAAATGGCCATAAGAGGCTAAAAATGCATTCCAAGCTCTTAAGGTTTTCTAGACTGAATTACCAACCCTGGCAGCTCTAATCACTGGCAGATTCCAACGAAGCCATATG
Organism: Artemisia annua; assembly: GCA_014162995.1. Classification (NCBI taxonomy): domain Eukaryota; kingdom Viridiplantae; phylum Streptophyta; class Magnoliopsida; order Asterales; family Asteraceae; genus Artemisia; species Artemisia annua. The sequence continues at coordinate 84,526 of LBNU01007261.1, forward strand.
ATCAGTTCTGGTAGCCAAATGGGATAAACGACAAATGCCAATATACTCCCTTCGCAGGGCATTCAAGGACACAGAGTTGCGATACCCGCCTATCAAAAAACTTGCATATGCTTTCTTTATCTCAGCCAAGCGCTTAAGCTAGAATTTTTAGGCACACCCAATGGAAGTCATCACAGACCAACCTTTAAAACAAGTAATGTCAAAGCCTGAACACTCGGGACTGACTTACTAAGCAGTCACCCTAGGGGAACATGAAATAACATACAATCCTAAACATTCAGTTAAAGGGAAGCTAAAGGCTGATTTCCTGACAGAAATTGGCTACCAGGCAGACATACATCCAGTAACAAAAGATGGAAAGAAACATACTACTTGGACAAAGCAAATTCCAGAACATGGCACGGACACATGGACAATGTTCACGGATGGAGCTTCGAGTGACGAGGGATCAAGAGTTGCAATCATTCTTACCGTCCCAGAAAAATAGGATTATACATATGCTCTACATTTCAAATTCACATCTTCCAACAATGAAGCAGAGTATGAGGGCTTGTTGGTAGACCTTAGGCTCGCAAAAACTATGTGAGTGTCTAACTACAGTATACAGTGGCTCGTTGTTGGTAACAAGCCAAGTATCGGGAAGGTTCGACCAGATCCTGGAGGCAAGGTAAAACTCTTGAGCTTCTTAGCCAGAGGACTGAATTCATTATGATGTGACATGTATGTAGTCTTTTTTGAGACAGGAGTTGCCACTTTCTCCTTCTCAACCTCATTTAGTAGGAAAACACCATCCTCTACCTGAAAAGTGGCAGTCTCTGCAAGTTGAACATCAACAATTCCTTCAGTGTTCCCAGGCGCAACATCCACGTGAACACTGACTACTTCAACCATAGTCTCTTCCTTGAGTTAGATGAACTCATTCATGTTAAACACTACATGAAGAAAAAAAAGAAATTACGTTAGTATAAGAACGATGACGAAAAACATAAGGCAAGAAAAGCATAGAAAAAACCTCACCCATCCCACACATGCGTAATACAGGCACATGGTTCACTTCCTAGTGACAGCTCAACCAAGCCTTAACCAAAGAACCCTCACTAAAAGGTCTTTGAAAAATATTAAAATCCTGTAACCTATCACAAAGTTGCCTAGGAAGGTCACTTGTAATGGGAGCGGTGGCACGGGTTTTATCGAGATTAACACCTTGAGCCAAACTAATATAGGCGTCAGGCACAATATCTGAACGGAAATTAACATTGATCTAGTTTTTATACCAGCTAGAAAACCCCTTAGACCTACTCTCTATCATAAGGGTACTTGGTGAACTGAAGTCTCTTTTCCAAGGTCCACCAGGAATAAGGCTCTTTCCCACGAAAGAAGTTACAAAACACAGAAAAGTCTGGTGACATATCGATAGAAAACAAAACATGAAGAATTTAATAATTTTCTAGACATCGTTGGGATGAAGCTGCGAGAAACGTAGACCATAGAAATCAAGAACTTCACGATAAAATTTGTGAAGTGGAAAACGGAGGTTGCCATGGCTAACGTACTCCAAATACAGGGAAACCGTCCGGGGAGAAGGAGGCACACTTGCCCGATCAGTCTCTAAAGGGATCCGTGTATTATTAATCTTTAATCCAAGGATAATTAGACACAAAATTTTCAAATTTCTGATGTTTCACTGTGCAACAACAATCAACATACTTCTCACTAGATTTTTTAGACATGCTAAACAAAATAAGTGTTCAAAAAACCTTTTGGACAAGGAAGAAAGTAAACAACTATGACAAATTTTACAAATCTTTGGTTTTCATGAAAATGATAGTCAAGAAAGTTGAGGAGAAAAACTTCTTGAAGCAAAACACAAGTTTAGAAAAAGTGAGAAATAGTTGAGCACCTCTCCCCCCCCCCTTTTGTAGACATATCAAAGTGGGGGCCCAAGGACAGATGGACAAGAATCTATTGGGCCTCAAATCCTACAAATGGGTCGCATATCACACACGTGGATGAAATGCAAATATAGGAAGTCAACAAAAAAGACAAGGGGGCTCGCTAACAGCTAGCAACCCAAATTTTCAAGATTTAAATGATGGGATTTTGAGAACAACAAGGAGATAGACAGATTAACGGCTACAAAAGAGAGACTAATTCCTGATTAACGGCTACAAAAGAGAGACTAATTGACAGCTAAAAAAATAGTCGTTTCGAAACCCAAGAACTGAGCATACATTAAATGCTTAACATGCTTGGGGACAAAATATTCTCCAAATATTTACTCTTGCAGTCATTCGCATGGGTATTCATTTTTGAGGATACATTAAATGATTAACAAGCTTGGGGACAAAATATTCTCCAAATAAGATCTTTTATCTGTCACGACACACTTCTCCCGCACATGTTATTTTTCTATCCATTTTTGAGGTCCTGAGTTTGCCTAAAAATGTGTAGGGATAATTTATTCACCATAGTTGAATAAAGAAATTCTGTTTTTAAAGATTAGGGCTGCCCTTAAAAAAAAAAAAAAAAAAAAAAAAAAAAAAAGGATTATAGTGCTTTTAGTGGAAACACCCTTTTCCAAAAAATATTTTGTACAAAACAAGTAAAACAAAAATTGTGTTCAAATCAAATTTCAATTTTTCCACCAAAAAAAAAATAAATAAAAAAAAAATTGTATTTCTTAGTTTAACAAGGGAAACTACATAACACACTTTTGTTGTTTTATTTGTTTTCCTTATAACCCAAAACCCCACACTTTCATTGTTTGAAATAAAAAGTACAATATCATTTGAATGCCTCTTTTTATGTTTTGTAGAGTTAAATTATTTATTTATTTATTTATTTATTTATTATTATTTTTTTTTCACAACAACTAAAGATAAAAAGCTAGGAAAAATTTTTCACCATCTAAACGTGCCCTTAACATTATATCGTTTTTTTCCATTTTAGTACCAATGTGATATTATATCATTTGTTGTAGAATTAGTCAAATTGGTTTGAAGTGAGCTCGTCAAAGGGTGTTGATGGGCTCATCTTGTATCAAAATCAAAAGTTGTTTATATGAAATTGAAGATGATAAAATATTTTCACAACTTAGCAAGTGTTTGTTGCCGGCAAATCATTATCGATATAAAATTAGAAACATAAGTCTAGCTGGCAGTCCTTAACTCCTGGCCATAGTAAAGCTAAACTTAGGGCTTGTTTGTTAAAATTTTCTATTAAGTCATACTAGTATTTAATTAAGAGGTGACTTAATGCAGACAACCTCAGTTTTACTACTTAATATTTTGAGTCATCTTTCTCTATTAAGTTACAAACAAACAGTTTTTATATGACTTAATAAATTTAGTTTTTTTTCATATTAAGTCAATTAAGTCGATTTCAAACACCACCTTAGTGTGTTTGTGACAGTTGAACATAAAATAAGACAGGTATGTGAACTAGAGACAGTTCTAAATAGAAGTTTTCAAATTTAACTCGATTATTATTTAAAAATAACTGAATCTGAGCCGGTTTGCTCAAATACGGATGACAAAAAAATCAAACCTGGCCCAGTAAACAGACGTAGAGCGAGCCATGTATGAAAAGAGTGATCTGTATACATTTATAGTATAGACTATAGAATAACTTACAATTGTAAAAGCTGCATGGATACCGTAGGTTTCATAAATGCACTTGTACAGTATCTGTTTTGATGGTCAACAACTGATTAGATTAGCAATTTTAAATCTTTTACAGATACCTACACCAAAGACAAAATGGGGAGAATGCTGGTGGACATTCCGATCCCTCCAAAGTGGAAACAGTTATGGGATACAATAGATCTCCGATGCTTCATTGTCTTGAGTCTTTTGTTACAGACGTTTCTCATTTTCGCCGCTCCATTGAGAAAGCGAATAAACAGAATCTGGATAATCACGCCATTGTGGTCTGCATACTTGCTAGCAGACCAGGCGGCTAACTTTGCTGTTGGGCTCATCTCAAACAGCATGGGTAACAACAATGGAGTCTCTGTCAAAAAAGGCGAGAGGAATCCTGTGGAAAATGAGGACCTTCTCGCCTTTTGGGCACCGTTTCTTTTGGTGCACCTTGGTGGTCCCGACACCATTACAGCTTTTGCATTAGAAGACAATGAGTTGTGGCTCCGACATCTTCTTGGTCTTATTTTCCAATGTGTAGCTGCTTTTTATGTATTTGTTCAGTCATTGCCGCAAAATCGCCTTTGGATTCCCACAATGTTAATGTTCATGACAGGTATCATGAAATATGGTGAGAGAACACGTTCGCTTTATCTTGCCAGTGCCGATAGATTCAAAAATTCAATGCTTACAGACCCTGATCCTGGGCCAAACTATGCAAAAATCATGGATGAATACATTTCTAAAAAGGAAGCAAATCTACCCACTAGAATCCAGATGGTTCCGGAGCCAGATCGAGCAGCCAAATCAGCCAACAAGGCTAAAAAAGGGAACTTGACAGAGTTGGAAGTGGTGCAGTATGGTTATCTGTTCTTTAACAAATTCAAAGGGCTTGTTGTTGATATGATTTTCAGTCGTAGGGAACGGAATCAGAGTCGGGATTTTTTCCTAAACCGAACCGCGAAAGATGCTTTCAAAGTAGTCGAGGTTGAGTTAAATTTCATCTATGAAGTTCTCTTTACTAAGCTTCCCGTGGTGTTTACAAAAAAAGGAGCCATCAGCAGGTTTTTCTCACTAGCGACGGTTTGTTCGGCAATCATATTATTCATATTCAAAGACAAAAAAGGTTTTAGCGACGCTGATATTACGATTACATATGGTTTGCTCTTCGGTGCATTGGTTTTGGATATGACCGCTCTAATCATGCTCTTGTTGTCCGACTGGACCATCATAACTCTTCGCGAATCACCTGATGATGAGCCAGTCAAGTCTCTGAAGACAACAATTTCGGCTGCATTGCTCCCAATTTTCACTGCATTGCTCAGACTCCGGACTGACGACACGTTATGGGACACAAAAGATACTCCACAAAAGAAAAATACTGTTCCCCAGTCACCTGATCCCCAGTCACCTAGTCCCCAGTCACCTGTTCCCGAGTTACCTGTAAAATTGTCATTGCGTTTTCTAAAACGAAGGTGGTCTGAAACCATTTACACTTACAATCTGATCTATTACTGCTTGTACCCACGTCCAGAGCCATGGAAATGGCTTTATGAGTTCTTCGGTCTTACTAGCTTTATTGATGGCATAACTTATGTGTATAACAAAGAGTGCACTAAAAAACTCAAAGAGTTCATCTTTGACGAGCTAAAATCAAAATCAGAACTCGCAGATGACTTGGAAACTGCAAAGGAGATAAGTTCAGCACGGGGTGATTGGGTACTTCGTGTCGAAGAAGGTTGGAGTAGCTTACTTAACGATGTGGTAGGTGTTGACTATGATCAAAGTCTCATTCTGTGGCATATCGCCACAGAGCTATGCTACAACTCTGAACTCATCAATTATATTCAGATCAAGGAATCCAAAGTCGATGATGATAAGCTTAAGATTGCAAAAAATTTATCCGATTACATGTTATACCTTCTCGTCATGCAACCTAACATGATGTCCGCAGTAGCAGGTATTGGACAAATACGATTCAGGGATACTTGTGCCGAGGCCACAAGGTTTTTTGAGGAAGAAAACGGTGGAGAAGAAAGAAAAATTAAAGATCCACTTAATAGAGCTCAGACTCTTCGATTGGATATGAAACAGATAAATGCTTGTAATGATATTCTTCTTGTCTCGACTGAAGTGCCACCCGTGACAGTAAAGGGAGACCGAAGCAAATCGTTGCTATTTGATGGTTGCATTTTGGCCAAAAAGTTGATGAAGATTGAAAAAGACCATGGTTTGGATAAATGGTTGATTTTAAGCAAGGTGTGGGTTGAGTTGTTGTGCTATGCGGCAAGTCATTCACGAGCAAACACTCAAGCAGCACAAGTGAGCAAAGGTGGTGAGCTCGTTACCATTGTTTGGTTGTTGATGACTCATTTTGGTTTGGGTGATCAATTCCAAATCAATGAAGGTCAGGCAAGAGCTAAACTCATTGTTGGCAAGTAGTTCGAGTTTGTCTACTGATGTTGTGCATTTGTTTTCAATGTTTGTGTCAAAGTAATAAGATTCTAACATATCATATGTGATCATTCACGATGTCGATTTTGTATTTTACTTTGGTTATAGTTCATACTTTTATTGAAATTTACTTGACGTTTGTGCAACAGTACTGATATGATGAGTTGTGCATCTCATTAGTAACCACATAAATACTAACAGTATCAAACTGGTTACCAAATGTTGTTTAATTACAAAATTTAAGGTGGTCAGTCTTAATCCTAATTAAAAGTTGTCATTACTTAGTGACAAAATGTTTGTGAGCATCACTAAACAACTGAAGTTAACTAGCTTGTTTTAATAACTGATAAGGAAAAATGATATTAATGGCTTAATGATTGTGCCGGATTAACGCCACCTTTAATGTCTATTAGTGACCAATAAGTTGTACTCCCTCCGTCCCAAAATTATTGTCCCCCGACAAAAAACACACAGTTTAAGAAAACATAATCATTACTGCATTCTCTCTCTTACTTTTTTGCAAAATGTCATTTTCACCCTTATGCAATTAATTAAATCTTTGAATGATGCTTGTAATTTTTAGTATTATTAGGTGCAATATAGTAAACTTGCTAAATTATTCATAACTATATTTGGAATGGGACAATCTTTTTGGGACAACCCAAAATGGAAAGAGAGACTATAAATTTGGTACGGAGGGAGTAACTGCCAAGAAGTAGTTCAACTACTTTTTCTTAGTTACAGCCCCCGCCCCTCTAAAATTCATGGCTGATAATTTGATATCTTACTATCTTATAATGCATAAACCACTTCTAAAAATAGTATACTTAATTTTAAGCCTTACAAGTGTATAAGCTTAAAGTACAATTCATTCAAGCACAACTACACAACCAATACTACTTATAGAAATTCCCCTCATATTTAATTCTAACATACAATTAATACTAACATTAAATATAATAAATAAACATTATGTACATTAAATGCAATTAATTAACTGGTCAATAAATACAATTAATGCAATTATTAAAACACCCCTTACATAAAAAATACAAATTATCAAGCATATTGTACAACCAACTTAAACACAATTCCTGTATTAAATCTCACTAATACAAATAATAAAGCACATTATACAAATATTCAAGCCCGAACGGGCAACGAGCCAAATGGGCTCGAGCCCGAACGGGCTCGGGCCAAAGGGGCTAGAGCCTGAACGGACACGAGCCAACGGGCTCGAGCCCGAACAGACACGAGCTAAACGAAAATTTTGTTATCCGTAAATTTATTGTCAAAAAGAACATAATAAACTAAAATACATGATTCACCGGAAAATTTTATTTCAGGGTACCCGCCGCCGCAACGCGCGGGTACCCTGCTAGTAATTCTTAATTCTTGGTGGTAATCCTTTGGAGCTATCTACATCAGCAGGTGCATTCAGAATCACATAATGAAAGTTTTTTTTTTTTTTTTTTTTTTTTTTTTTTTTTTTTTTTTTTTTTTTTTTTTTTTTTTTTTGCATACATGGGTTTCCGACTCGACATTGTCGAGCCGACTAATCCCAGGGCGACTACCCTTTTGGATAGCCCGTAGTCGGTGCAGGTGAACCTTCATGGCCACAAGGGGATTAATTTTCTCCCCGTTGGATTTGAACCCTTGACCTCCACTTTGGAAGGATGGTATTTTTACCGTTTGGTCACCCCTTGGTTAAAACTTTAAAACTTTGGAAGACTAGTATTTGAACCCTTGACCTCCACATGATGAAAGTTCAATCAGATGAGTGTTGCTTATATGGTGTAAGGAAAACAATTTCACTTTTAGCTAATTATATAAAAAAAATGACCCATTAGGGAACAAACTAAGTTTTACAAGGTTTAGATACACAACAGTTGTATTAGTAGTGTCTTGTAGGTAGTTTTCCAACTAGGCAATACCTGATATTTTGAATGCAATTGTTCCATGTTGGTTACATCACATTTATTAAAACAGCATAAGGGTGGGCCAAAAGAAGTAGAGAAATGATATACGGACCTAAAAATAGACCTAATTGTGGACCTAAAAACATGTGGCATGATCCTGATGGCTGCAGACAGGGACCCACTTATTTAATAATCCATTAGGATCATGCCACATGTGTTTAGGTCCACTTTTAGGTCTATTTTTAGGCCTATGTATCATTTCTCAAAGAAGTAAGTAAAGGTACAAGACAAATGGGCAGCACGTCAAAAAAGCTTTATTTCTGTGTCGGTCGAGTGTGCCGAAAAATATTTTGTCCGAAGATTTTAAATTTTGTTGATATGATTATTGTGTCAACCCATTTGATTTCCTAACAAGCGATATTTTATTTTACCTGCTTGACCCATTAAAAATAACGTATAACCTGAACCAAACCATAAGGATGGACAGAAGTTGAGATGAAGTTATGTTAGCCGTGCATTAGTTGAGATAAGATTATTACCTGTACATTAGTTGGCAAAGAAGATAAGCAGGCAATGAGATGTGATTAGCATACGTTTAGGGATTGATTATCTATTTACCCTAAATAGAACATAGAATAGGCTATATATATATCATGTAATCATCATCGATCAATACAATTTATCATTATTACATGGTATCGGAGCACCAGGTTTATCGATCCTCTAAACCTTAAACCTAAACTCTTCCGCTGCCGCCTCCGGCCGCCGGTTACACGCCGGAGGTTCGGAGGGCTCCCTTTAATCCGTAACCAAAATAAACCACAACTTCTTCTAAATCTGTGATCTTTATGTTTTTCTAGGGAAAAACACGCCCCGTTTGTTTGGAAGGTTCTTTGGGGGTTGAAGTTTTAGAACCAACTTTCGTTCTATCATATTTTCTTTTGATTTTAATGCATGAGTTTATTGTTTATCAATTGGTTGATTGTTCGTACGGCTTTGTTACCAGTCGACTAAAGTTGACCGTTGGTACCAGTCCCTAAAGTCGACCGTTGGTACGGTTGTGTTACCAGTCGACTTAGCCGACCGTTGGTACCAGTCGACTAAAGTCGACCGTTGGTACGGTTTTGTTACGAGTCGACTAAAGAATTTCGTTCCAGCTTGAGTGTTTCGGTGTCCTCACGCTCAAACTGCGGGGGAGTGTTAGCCGTGCATTAGTTGAGATAAGATTATTACCTGTACATTAGTTGGCAAAGAAGATAAGCAGGCAATGAGATGTGATTAGCATACGTTTAGGGATTGATTATCTATTTACCCTAAATAGAACATAGAATAGGCTATATATATATCATGTAATCATCATCGATCAATACAATTTATCATTATTACATTAACTAACCCTGGTTCTTTCGAGACATATGACTGAAGAATTAGCCTTAGCACGAACAAGACAAGCTCCTTATCCATTTTATCTTCTTTTTTCATCTAGTGCGTCTTTGGTGCATAGAGATGCATCCTGTTGTACTCACGTTTCTCTAAATTTGTGTCTCATCAGGTGTCTGTCTTCATCTAATTGAGTGTCCTTCAAACAATACTTGAAAATGTGTTCCATACTGAAATCATAGTACATCCGGTTTACACCCTATTATGATCAAATGCAACTTACGATCATTGCTACGCAGAATAATTTATGAAGAACCTTATGAGAGCAAGTGATGAAAGAGAAGTAAGCTTCATCTCACTTTTAGAAAGTGATTTCGGTAGCTACATTGTATTAAGAAAATCCTGATTACGTTAAGTTTCATGTGAGGTCATCCGTCATCAACAGACAAGTTCCCTTTTAATGATCTTTAATTACTTGGGACTTGAGAGTTTGTCTAATGCCATTAAATTTAGGCATAACAAATCTGCTAGCCTTGTCAATCCCAAAAACTACATAACTTAATACAAGGAACACATCTCATTAGATAGGGGGACATATAATCACAAACGATACTTGAGATACAAAATTGACATTAATAAGAAACACACATATATATGACCAAACTTGCCTCTTTTTTTATTTTTTTTTATTTAATTTTTTTTTGTGTCTTTCCTAAGTATACTGGAAAATGTACCTCAGGGGGTCAGGGGTGGCCACACAAATCTCAAAACTACTTCCCAACAATGAGTTTAGCTCGTGCTTGACCTTCGTTGATTTGGAATTGACCACCCAAACCAAAATGAGCCATCAACAACCACACCATCGTAATGAGCTCACCACCTTTGCTCACTTGTGCTGCTTTAGAGTCAGCTCGAGAATGGCTTGCCGCATAACATAACAACTCAACCCACACCTTGCTTATAATCGACCATTTATTCAAACTTTTTTCTTTCTCCTCTATCTTCATCAACACTCTTGGCCAAAATGCAATCATCAAAAAGCAACGACTTGCTCCTGTCACCCTTTACCATCACAGGCGGTACTTCTGTTGCAACACCAAGAATATCCATACATGCTCTTATTTGCTCCCAATCCACTTTCGAATCATCGGTGGTATTGAGCTCTTTTTTGTGTTCTTTGTTGTAGCATAGCTCAGTAGCGATGTGCCATAGGAGACTTATCATAGTCAAAATCTAGAATATATGGTAGTAATGTTCTCCGGGCAAGCAAATGGCACAAAATGGTACGGGTCTATTTTCAATCAAGGTACTCAACTTTTTTTCTTGCATAAAAAGGCGTCAAACTTTTTTTTTTGGCGGATTTGGGTTTTTAACTAACTTCCGTTAACCCACTTCGTTAGAAAATTACATGCTTGGTCCTTGAGTATATATAATCGTTTCATGGCCAGTCCAACACCACTAAAAAAAATTCAAAAAAAATATTTTCGCAAAAAAACTTTAGAAATTAAAAAAAAAAAAATAGAAAATAAAAAAAATTAAAAATATTAGAAAATTAAAAAAAATCAATTTAAAAATATTTAAAAAAATATTTTTTTTTAAATTTTTTTTAAAATTATTTTTTTTTAATTTTTTTTAAAAAAAATAAGAAAATAATTTTTTTTTTCTAAATTTTAATAATCAGAAAAAAAAAATATTTTTTTAAAAAAAAAACAAATTTAAAAATTAATTTTATTTTTAAATTAGAAAATAAAAAATTTCCAAAAAAATTAGAAAAAATATTTTCGAAGAAATAATAAAAAAAATTGAATAAAAATTTTTTCGAATAAAAATTTTTTTCGAATAAAAATTTTTTTTGAATAAAAATTTTTAGAAAAATATTTTTTAGAAATTTTTTTTTAAAAAACATTTTTAGAAAAATTCATTTTTTTTGAATTTTTTTTTAAAAAAATTCGAATATATTTTTTTGGAATTTTAAAATTCAAAAATATTTTTTTTGAAAACCTTTTTTTTAAAAAAAAAATTTTTAAAGTTTTTTCGAAAATATTTTTTTTGAATTTTTTTAGTGGTGTTGGACTGTCCATGAAACAATTATATATACTCAAGGACCAAACATGAAATTTTCTAACGAAGTGGGTTAACGGAAGTTAGTTAAAAACCCAAATCCGCCAAAAAAAAAAAAAAAAAAAGTTTGAAGCCATTTTATGCAAGAAAAAAAGTTGAGTACCTTGATTAGAAATAGACCCTAAGTTGGGTACCTTTTTGTGCCATTTGCCCAATGTTCTCCAACCTTGCTCAACAGGAAGGACCCAATCACCTCGTGTTGNTCAAGGACCAAACATGCAATTTTCTAACGAAGTGGGTTAACGGAAGTTAGTTAAAAACCCAAATCCGCCAAAAAAAAAAAAAAAAAAAGTTTGAAGCCATTTTATGCAAGAAAAAAAGTTGAGTACCTTGATTAGAAATAGACCCTAAGTTGGGTACCTTTTTGTGCCATTTGCCCAATGTTCTCCAACCTTGCTCAACAGGAAGGACCCAATCACCTCGTGTTGAACTTATCTCCTTTGCAGTTTTCATGTCATATGCAAGTTCTGATTTCGACTTTAGCTCGCTAAAGATGAAGTCACTAAGGCTTGTGTTGAATATTTCGGGTTTCACATACTTGATCTTATTGAAAAACCCACTAAGCCCAAGGTTTTCGAAAACAAATTGGTTAAAACGTGAGCGCAGGTGTAAGCAGTAGTTGATAAGGTTGAAATTTGATAAGGATTCAGACCACCTGCGTTTAAAAAGCCGTATTAGCCATGTACGTTTTCGGAGTGCACTAGCTTGAGGGTGGGAAGATGCACGAGTTGGAAGGTAGGAAGGTGTACTAGTTTGAGTTTGCGCTGGTTGGAAGGTGGGAAGGTGTACCAGTTTGAGGTTGGGATTGTTGGAATTATATAACATGTCAAACATACATATAAACAATAAACATCAAGTACACATGCGGAAGCGTTATAACAAGATCATAATGCATAATTAATTAATCAAACATTAAAGTAAATGTACCTTATGATTCTAACCCGAACAAGAATCAATATGTGCAATTCTTCAAATCAAGAACCCTAATTAGGGTTTATAGGATTATAAGAATTACCCCTTACCTTTTTTGTAATTCAACCCAAGAAACAAACAATAGTGTGTTTGATTCACGTTCTTGTACACACGTACTATAACGAATTAAAGTTATGCAAGTAAAGAATCACAAATTAAAACCAAACAATTTGTTTTAGTAAAATAACCAATCGAATCCCTAGAGGGATGTTTGATCGATTGGTTTCAAGAAGAAAAGAAGAAAAGAAAACAAGTTAGGGTTATGTGTGTGTGCACAAGAGATACAAATAATGAATCCCTAACCTTGTTTATATAGTGTAGTTTACTTGGAGCTCAAGTTAGATGAGGAATGGGTTTCCCCATCCCCCACCGATTTCCATAAGCCCAAATAGGGCTTCCGGATCTTTCTTGACTTGCCAATAAATCATACACATTACTTTCCTTTTATTTGTCTAACGGTCGTTAGTCATTTATCTTAAATACTTAACGGTCGTTATATATTTGTGATTTTAATAAATAAATATAACATTTATATTTAATTATTAATCTTTAATTCTCATACGTAAAGTGTGCAATCCCGTGATCTCGAGTTCGATCCTAACACACAACTATTATTTCATGTCTATAAACTAACAGCTCCCACTTAGACATGTCATAATAGAGTGATCACATTCGGTTAGCGTCTTGCAACACGCCGATGCCTCTTAGTACAACTCGAGTAAGGCTCCTGGAAAACCTTTTAATGATTTCTCATTATTATTATCCTTTTGTTACTAATACCATGTTAATAAGGATATGGATCGAAGTCATACCTTAATTAACCATTCTGTTTCTCGTTGTTTATGATTAATCAAAATTACCAAATCATCTGAACATATTCAGGGAAGATCTTGGGCATGGCCATGCAAACATCTTGACAACCCTACGAGGGGCCCAGCAGTATTAAACTCCAAAAATTAATTTGAAGGAACAAATTCTGTATTGACTACAAGCAAAACCCACAAACTTTGTAACACTTCCGAAAACAACCCTTATGACTACCAGTTACGTATAGCGTTAAGTTGTTTCACAAAAATGCACTACATTCATGACAGTTATCTTGTATCTCAAGTCTGAGGATAACTTCTTAGGATTTACTTAATGACAAGATCCATAAAGTAACATCAAGTAGTTGGGATAAGTCCTATATTCAGTATCATTGAATATCATCTGAAATGGCATGTCTACGCATCAATATATTTTTAAGTATATTACACCAAACTCAGATTTGTCTTAATTTAATAATATTCCCATATTATTAATTGACAACGGACAATTTAGAATAACATTTATTCACGGATTTAAACATGCAAATATAGGATACAATTTATTATTAATGAAAACAAACGTACCAAGTACTTTAGTTCATTATAAATAATAATTGTTTAACATCCCTTATCCAAATACTAAATAGATCAATGCATGATAACTCTAGTTGATGAACTATATCTCAAGTAATGACATTCATACTTGTTGACAAAACATAAATCATCGATCTATCGAAATTTTGAGAATACTTGTTTTAAGAATTCAACTAGTGAAGGTTTTTTTTGTATGTGCATACTCAACTATTTTGATTATGCCACATAATATTTCATAAAATGTGTGACATCCTTAACCACCAATTTATGACAATTAAACTTCTAAAACATTTTAAAGTTTAAAGTATTCTTATTCTTTAATGTATAATACAACTATGCTTAGTAAGCACAACTAGTACATATAGCTAAGGATGAAATCCTTACCATGACTAGTATTGAGTGTCATCTCAATTTCATTAAGCATCATTGTATGCAATCAACAATATGCTCTTTAAAATTTCCGTAAACATTAATATCAATTGTGTAATGTTTGATGCCTTCCAAACATTCAAGTTTGTCAGCTATGACAATTTCCACAACAATTTGAAAAATTGTTCATCTATAGAATCTGGAAGCTATTCCAGGCTGAGGATGTGATTCTATATCCAAACATATCCCTTTAGATATCAATGTTGTCAAATCATCTTGTAATTAAGCATGATACAACAGTAACATGATGTACATGAAAAATCCTTGAGTCATACTTAGATTATATTCATGTTCTACATATCCATTTAGATATTCTAAATGATATATCATGTTTTATTAGATTCATTTACCGCATATGTTTATGTTAATAAACATTCATTCCAAGGTTGTATGTTATATTTTCTAAATCTTCAAGTAAAGTTTCATTCCAAACTAAGACTTAACATTTTACTTATATGGAATGTTACTTCTTATATGTTTACAACATATATGATTTAGGAAATTAAACATAATACTCCCACTAGCTTTTAGGAATACTTAGAAATTATCTTATTTCAATTATAAATCAAAACATAGATTTAATAATTAAACATAAGAATAATCTCCTAGATGCATGCATTTATCCATTTATGGATTATTGCACTTTGTACACTTCCAAAGATTTATTTGAATTCATAACTCCTTTTGATTACTTATCGTCCTCGCTCAAGTAATCACTTAAGAAAGAGTTTTGATATTCAATTGTCAATTTCATATAAATGAAAATATGACAATCATAATCTTTATATATATTTAATGTGTTTAGGATAGAATATTCAATCACAGTTAATTGCTTAAATGTGATTAATAATCTTTTCATAAGACATGCATTAAATACGTGTACAACATTGTCCATATTATTTCTATACAAAGATTCAAACCACAAGGGTTGTCTTATCTTTGAAAAAACTCATCTTCATTTTCTAGTCTAACTATTAAGATAAACCAAATTTCAAAATTGATTATCTTTATGGACAACATCTTAATCATTCATAGCATGTGTACTTTACCCAATTCCATATTTGGTAATGTATCATTAATAATTCTCAACATATTAATCAAATATCTGAGATATCCTTGCGGATCTATGAATGAGAATTCCATCATCTTGAGGTTTAACATTTTCATGTCTAGCCTCATTATGATATTCACTAGTTTATTTTAGAAGATTATGTATCTTATATTTTTATCTTTTAAAGATCAAAACTCCCACTTGCTTTTAGTAATTTAAAGACTATCTATAAATACTTAGCAAATAGAGCAACAATACAATGTTCTCTTTTGGGACATTACAAAACACAATGACAGTTCATGACATTTATTTGTTAATAACCTACTCATAAGTAGTTTAACAAATTCATAACTTCAATTTAAGACTTAATGCGATTCATCACATTCCATCATATGATGGTGTCTTATTAATCTTCTAGGTTGGAGTATTATTGAGTATATTCAAACCATACTCAATTTTCTAACCTTGATAACTTTTGGAAGAAAAGAAGTTATGTTATCTTTAATCAAACAATATAACAAGAGTTTGATTTTCCTAACTGAACATACCATAAACATTATGTATTTCATTAGGATTAATATTGTAAGATAATGTAACAATATTTAAGATAACCATATTCCTTTTGACTTGTCTATTTACCAACTAAGTCATTTTAATGGTATAATAGTATTATCCAGCCAATTACATGCTTTATAACTTAAGTACTTCTTACAAAGTCACTTCATGTCCATGTCTCTTCAAGAAAACATAAATTGTTATAATCCCACTATACGTTATAAGTCACATAACAATTTAATGACTTCATGTATATGTCTTAAAAAAACATAACAATATAACGTCTTACTTTATTATAAGTCTAATTGAAAGACTTTATGTTTATATCTTTACAGTAAAACATAAACATGTTTAACTAAAGTAATTATGAACACCATCTCTTGGTTTCAATAGTATTTTCAAGTTAATATAATACTTCAAAATAATGTAAAACAACATTATTTCTTCATTTATTTATGTCATTCTAAGAACACATAAATATCCAGATTGAAATAGCATTAGATTACTTTATTAATTTATGTGTAGGATACTAGATAAGCTCAAAACACGTATTGATCCTTGTGGTTTGGTTC
Organism: Artemisia annua; assembly: GCA_014162995.1. Taxonomy (NCBI): domain Eukaryota; kingdom Viridiplantae; phylum Streptophyta; class Magnoliopsida; order Asterales; family Asteraceae; genus Artemisia; species Artemisia annua. The sequence goes on from LBNU01007261.1 coordinate 101,017, forward strand.
GTTTACAAGCATGAAAGAAAGAAAGAAATGTAGAGAGAGAAAGAGGATGAAGCCTTGAGAGAAAACCAAAAAAAAGAAAATAGATTATGAGAAGGCTTACCCTCTCCAAGGATGGAGAGGGCTTTTATATGTACATGAGTTTTTGTCACTTGGGCTGCGGATCAGGCATACAGTGGGTAAAGACCCGTCATTCTTCCGCGAATACTAACTACTTCTAATCTACGTTTTACTAACTATTATAAAAACTACGAGCTAAACAATGCTTAATCGTATCTGGGGTGACCGAATCTTTCTTATACAAAAATCGTATTCCTAACAATCTCCCCCTAAGGGAGGTCACCCCGAAATTAAATCTTGAATTCTTGCATTGAGATCTTTGTAGATTCTTTTGTAGCTCGTAGTTGTTGACTCTTCATTGATAAACGACTCAAAATGACTTCCTTGATGTATAGGATGATCTTTGACTTTGCTCTTTTGCTCATCATTCAAATAATTAGCTTTAAGTCATCTTTGAGTGGATGTGTCTCTTTGTGATGTTGTGATTATCTTTGTGTTGTCATGCTTACACTTTTCTGGATCATGATCTTCTGCATCAGAGTTGTGGAAGCATAGTTGAAACCCATTACTTGATCATGATATCTTTAGATTTGATGTTGAAGTGTAAGCATGAAATGATGAATCGACATCTTTTCTGCAATCGGCATCAATCGTCAGCTTCTTTGTCTCCGGTGTGAGTACGCCTTTCCAACATGCCCATACATCTTTGTTGAGTAGATCTTCACGGTTGAATAGTTCTGACGACTCCTATTAGATGTTGGTATGAGCATGTGGAACTAGAGTGATGGTGGTGAACATGGTAAGTATGGTATGTTGAGCTGCATAAAACTTGGTTAGTAATAAATATACCGGCACTTACAAGTTCGGACTTCGAGATTGTCAACAGCATAGTGTGAAGACTTTCTCTAATCCTTACCAAGGCCATTCCTATGAGCCCCCCGGAGGGCTTTCACGACATACCGAATTACACCAACAATTCAGGGTGAGTCCGCTGGAGATCACCAACACGACCCTGTAGACCTTTTGGAACACCACCGTACACACTAAGCGTAATCTACAAGAGATTACCGATATGACTGCTGTCAGTGGCTGTTTATGTTGACCTTGGCAGGAATTTCCACTCAATCACTGGGAAATACTTATGTATATTCCCTCATAAGTGTTCTTGGCAGATTGCTAAGATCTGCGTAGGACTCAAAATATTACATCTGGTGTCCTTAATGTTGAACAACCAGTGTAGAAGTACCAAGTGTTCCTAGGAGATCTTTTTGATCCATCTCTTTTGGCTCTAGACTCGATAAGTGCATATTTGGTTATCCTATGCGGAGACTAGGGAGGGGTCTCCTGTTTCAATATCAACTAACTCTAAGAGACAAGTCGATAGATTACACCGGTTCCCCGTGAGAATGAAACAAGCTCTTTTAAGAGAACTTGAGTGGTTGGAAGGTTTAGTGCAGTGCGTCACTGGGTCCATGACGTCTTTTCTTCAATACCGATGTTACCTTGGTAACAATCAGTAGCATATGAATTGAACCCGGTTTCTGCCCTAAGGTTGAATAATTGGAGGGCTATTTCTTTTCACCCTTTCTCATTTCATTTCTTTTTAATTCTTCAACCCCTTCAGTGCTTACCGAGACTTCATCACTAGAACCTTGTTGGGTTTGTTCCAGTACTAGCTCAGTCTCAGTCGGCACTCTACCCTTTCTCACTTTTCTCCTTTTTTCAATCATTCTTAAGGACTTCTAATCTATCTATTGGATTGTCCCTGGGAAGATCCCTCCGGTTCTGGTGGATCATGGGAACATATACCTAACCTTACCATCCTTATGACTCCGTGCTTTTAAAGTAAATTGGTCGGTCTTTTGGTATCTTTCCACAATCGACATCTAACCAAATCATTGAAAATTCTCTCAAAGTGTTTATGATTAAGAAACACATTTTNATTGGATTGTCCCTGGGAAGATCCCTCCGGTTCTGGTGGATCATGGGAACATATACCTAACCTTACCATCCTTATGACTCCGTGCTTTTAAAGTAAATTGGTCGGTCTTTTGGTATCTTTCCACAATCGACATCTAACCAAATCATTGAAAATTCTCTCAAAGTGTTTATGATTAAGAAACACATTTTGTTGACACTTTGAGAGTTTTATCATTTTTCAAATGCTCCCCCTTAACACGTGCTCATAGGTAAAGAAAGAAATTTGCACATGTCTGGGTGAATTACACTTATTTGAATTGATCTGCTCTCAATAGACATATACCCAAGGGACACGTTTACGTTGCTTAGTTAAAGGGTTCCATTATCAGTTTTTAGGTGATAACTAGCCCTAATAACTAACTTGAAGTTGTTAACATTCCTTAAAAGGAAGTTAGACCCGTCAAAGTATATATCTAAAGAGAGTTTCTCGAAACGGTACTTTCTACTTAGACCAGTCCTCTTCGAGACACGTTTACATCACTGGTAAACCAGCTTGAAATTATTACCCGACCAGGACTAGTCTTTTCGATTCACGACTTTTCATGTTTCGTCAATTCATGAGTCAAATCCTGAGTCATAATCAATTCGCAGTTTCTACTTATTATTGTACAAACACGCGAAAGACTCTTAGCCACTTGCTCCCCCTCAATATGTGCACATTGATTGATTCAATTTGAAAGTTTTTAAAACTTTGGCACATACGGGTGAGCTTTCATTTGAGATCATTTATTCACCATTTAATCACTTGCTCCCCCTCAATATGTGCTTTGATTAACATTCAAAAACTCCAAAAATTTTAGCACATACGGGAGAGCGAATCTTTTTAGTCCAAAAATATCCTTTTGAGTCCAAAAACATCACATTTAAATCAGTTTTCATATTTAAATCACATCTCTCCCCCGATCATAAAATTTCAAATCTTTTGAGATTTTGTGATCCCAATTGATTTAAATGCTTTTAGAGAAAACTTTTGAGAGAAATGTGACAAAAGTTTAAACGTTTACTGATTTTGAGACACTTTTTGAATTTTACTGCTGCTGGTGCACAAAGTTTTTAAAGGTGCAGAAATTTTGAGCAAATACGCTCCCCCTCAATTAATGACCCGTTTTCAATTTTAACGTTTAATAGTCATTAAGTTGAGCGGAAGGTATTTGAGAAAATTTAAGTCTTATAGCCACCTTGTAAACCACAAAATCTCTCTTGAAGAATTTTAGAAGAAAGAGATTTTGGGATGAAAGAAGACTTCTCTTCTTTTTCTAGAAAGGTTGCACTGAAGCGTACAACTTTTTGAGGTGCACGGATGTAATGTAATCCATGCCCGGATGAAATTTCATCCGTTGTTAGGAACTATCGTCTTAATGGTGTCAAAATGGTGACGCGTTTTCCTCATATTGGTGATGACTTGTTCTTGGAAGTTCAAATGGTTCAAACGACGATGCCACAACCATGACCATGACTTGTTCTTGGAAGCCTTAGATAGTAGACAAATGCCACAACCATGACTTGTTCTTGGAAGCCTTAGATAGTAGACAGATTGGTGATGACTTCATCATATCTTCAATGGATATAGTGTAGAGGTTTGAGCCACGTCTGCCTTTCAGAAGATCCACACCGTCCAATCTTCTAACATAACATGTGTGCTTTCTGAAGGCTACTTCAAGATCTGAATCACAAAATTGACCAACTGAGAACAAATTGTGCCCAAGCCCTTCTACATAATATACTCTTGAAATTACGCTGTCGCCAACCACATAATCTCCATTACCCATTATAGCACCAAAATGATCATTTCCGAATCTAACAGTCCCGATAAACTTTTTCACGAAATTTCTGAGCCGCGAGCGATCCCCCGTCATATGTTTTGAGCAGCCTGAGTCCAAATACCACAGGGCGATTTGTACGACCTGCATTTGAAATCAGACAGATATGGATAACGGACAAACTTGGATCCCCAACCATAAGTGGGGTCCGATTGGTTAGCACATACAACAGAATAGGAAGAATTAATAGTGTCCTTAGTCATAACATGACATGCTGGGGAACTAGACTTATGGTTAGCGCATTGGGTTCCTATAGGAAAAGTTCTACCAGATTTCTTCCAAATCCTAATGTTGGGAAACTTAGGATTAGACTGTTTGGCAAAGGGGCGATGACTTCCTATTGACACTATTCTTCCAGTGGGTCTCCAATGATAGCCAACATTAGTAAACTTCCTTCCTGTTGCTTTCCAAACATGTTTTACACGATTATAATAAACAGTATGACAACCAGGGGATACTTTAGAAGCATACAAACATGTCTTAACACACACATCATGATTACCAAAATTTAAATAGTTATTACAGATCTCACAACTGGTTTTAGAATTCGAATTAATTACAGTACGCCTAGAGCTAATACTAGAATCAACACGATTCTCAACGTTCAGATCAGTCTTATTGTTCCTAATGTGGTCTTCTACTTTCTTTCCTTGAGCACTTTTAGCTGGCGAAGTCCTATCATTCCTTGTATTGCAACTAGGCTTTGACCCGCTAGCATTAGTGACAACTTTTACTCCTGTAGAATTAATGATGGGAACATTAGAACGAGAAACTGCTGTTTGATTTCTGGTATCTGATGTGTTATGTTTTGGTGATGTTATGGGCACTTTAAAGGCAACATGCTTGTTCTTAACCTTAGAGGAAAAATCATTAGTCTTATCACGCATGCAAACAGCTTTAGGACATGTACCAATGGCATAATCTAAGAGCTCATATGATCTGTTGGTGAGATAATACACATCACGGATGCCAATGTCCGCAGGACTCACCATTCTAACCTCTTCAATAGTTTCGCAGAGGATATCTAGGCAATCCTTGAGATACCTAAGGTACTCACTATGAACAAACGCATTATTCCTAAGGGGAAGAGGAATATTAATGGCATCAACATCAGTTCTTTTTGTTTTAGCCGCTTTGGTGAGACTGCAATCACATGCAGTGACTGGCATTTTCCCTTTCACCTGAGTCTTTAGATTCTCATTTTCTTTAAGCAAAGAAGTTATCTTTTCATTGTTTTTATCACGTGTGATCTTCATCGAATCATGTAACTCTTTGTAATGTTGTTTGATTTTAGAGTTTTCAGCTTGAAAACAATCATTTTCGTATTTCAAGTCGTTAATGACATTTTGAAGTTGAAGATATTGAGAATCTAAACACGGAGGTTTCTGGGTATCAATCGCATCACATTTATTATCAATCACATCACATTTATTCGTCTTAAATTGTGCAATTTGAAGCTTCAGTTTCCGAATCGTGTTAGTGTGAGCTTGAATTCTTTCATCCCTTTTGGCTAATTCAAAATATGCATCAAATTCAGGAGCATCCGAAGATGTCTTGGCATTTGAGTTTCTAATTCTTTCTTCTAGATGTTGGTATCTTAATTGCAAGTTAAGATTATCAACCTCTAGTTTTGAAAATTGCTTGACCATGTTATCATGATCATCTTTTTGAATTTTTTCGCGCAATTTTAAATTCTCCCCCTCAAGCTCAACAACACGATTGTGGAAAACATTTAACGTAACAGACATTTCATGAAATTGGGAAGCAGTTAAAGATGAATCAGTAGCAGTATAAAACACATCTTGAGCAATGCACATAGCAATTAAATTATCATTTATGGTGAGAGCATTCTTCCTCGCAATTTCACTATGTTGAAGATCTACTACAGTTTGTTTTCCTTCAAGTTCTAGATTTTTAAACACCTCTTTCATTTCAATAATCTCTGATTTAAGAGAAGTTTCCATGCATTCAAAATGTTCTTTGATTTGTTTAAAAAATGGAATGACTTCTGTGAGATAACAGTCTTTTGTAACTTCAAAACCCCTTTCCCCCTCAGTAATTCCCGTTGGAGTAATTCTCTTTTTACATGTTTTGTCAAAGTCAGCAAACATTTGATACAGAACATACATGCTAATAAGAGTTTTACATTGAGTGGGCAGAGCTATCTGAACTAAGTTCATTGGTGTATTGGGAGGATACACCGTTGGGGTAGCAAACTTAAGGGGAGTGGTT